>JAQFYU010001215.1:0-15881 GCA_034694905.1 Ceratophysella granulata | reverse complement strand
CGCAACTAAAAACCACAGCTCAAAGGCCGCAACTAAAAACCACAGCTCAAAGGCCGCTACTTAAACCTCAGCTCAAAGGCCGCAACTAAAAGCCACAGCTCAAAGGCCGCTACTTAAACCTCAGCTCAAAGGCCGCAACTAAAAGCCACAGCTCAAAGGCCGCTACTTAAAACTCAGCTCAAAAGCCGCAACTAAAAACCACAGGTCAAAGGTCGCTACTTAAACCTCAGCTCAAAGGCCGCAACTAAAAACCGCAGATTAAAGGCTGCAACAAAAAACCGCAGCTCAAAGGCCGCTACTAAGAACCACAACGAAAAGCCGCTACTTACTAAAAAACCGCAGCTCAAAAACCGCAACTTAAAAGCAGCACAATCAAAGTCGCAGCTTAAAACTCGCAACTGAAAAGCTGCTGTAGAAAGCCGCGAATTAAGATCAGCAGCTAAAATACCGATCGTTTACGCTAAAAATATTGAACACCTAGCACCACCACAATTCATTTTGAGTAGCGCTGTACTATATATAGTTCTACATTAATATACAGAACTCTACTTTCACAGCGTGTATTATTTTTAGGGTACTTACTTATAAAGAAAAACGGGAATAAAGCATATATATATGGAGGGTCGGACTGGATTCGTTTCCATCCCCCAATCTCCCTATCCTTCTTTGGTCAGTTAGGCAATATTACATGATACGGGATCCAAAGATCCGACCATCTGGAGAGATCCAAGTTTTGCGCAATCATTGTTGTACATCTGAGGGTGGGTTTTTGTTACGTTTTGAGCATATTATCAGCTTTTCGGATCTCTGTCCTTTTCTGGATTAAACAGTTTTGTTTTTCCCCTGCCCATGAACCATGATATTGATCATTTCAGTTTTTGCTAGGGTATTAAGTGATTAGTGTCAGAGTGTCACGCTGGAAGTACTTTGATTTGAGGGGTGCTTCAACTTTCCTAGCCAAATGGGAAATGATTTGCTTAAATTAGCTAGCATTTGGCTCAATATTCTGAGTGTATTATTAGCAAATACGATTAAGGGGAAGTAACGTGAAATTATGGTCATTTTGAAGCGGCTTCTTAAGTATCTCTCTACTCGGAACCATGCCATCCTCAATTAGTTTAAATGACAGTCGTGACTCTGCACTCTTTAACGAGTCCAAATTCGTATTGTGTGAATGAGACGAATAGGCTACAATGACTGAGGCAAGGCATTTGTTGGAAGTCATTCACATCCAGTGGATGACAAGAGAAAAATGAGTTTCATTTTACTGTCCCGGGTATTTGCTTAACCGCCTCACCGGAATTTTAAATTGTTGGCAAAGGTCTTTTGTATATTCTCGGATTATTGTGTTACTTTCAAACCTCCCGATTACGGCTTGAATAGAAGGCACATTTGGGTTGCATATTTCATAAGCCATTTTTCTGAATAGGCACAAAACGGCTAGGCTTTACACGTACCCTCATGGCCTTTACAATTTTAAATTTTGGCCAGAGACTGTGATGGCCTGAAATTGAAATGCCCAATTGAATTTAAATATTCAGTAATTTCCTATTTCAGGATATACAAATTTAAATTGCATCTCCCTGCCTGACTGACATGTTTTATTTGGAAAGACGTTTCATTTATTTTTTTCTTCCCCGAGGGTGATGAAAACTCAGTTGGAAGTTGGAACTTGGAATCCGGCCTATGTTGAATGCTGGGTGAAATGTAATTATGATTAATGGCTCGTGATTTGTATTTCGAATGCACATAGCATGGGATGGAAAAAATAAATTCTGTTTGTGAATCTGTTGAATTGAAATCGGGATTGCAATTGAAAGTGAATTGTGACGTTTGGATACCACTCCAGGAACCGTCAAGCGTCAAGCGTTAACATCGGGCACGGGCACGAGTAAATATGCTGCTGGTGGTTGGTGTACGTTGAAAATCTCCTTGGAAATTGTTTTTCTTTGGGTCATTCTTTTCCTTCGTGCGCCCATTCTTTTTGTTTTCATTCCCCATGAGACGGAAGTTGAACAAATATAATCTTCATCTTAGAATACCAGGAAAAAGTCACTTCCAGTACGGCTCTACAGCTCCTGATGTGGCGCACGGTATATCCCGAAACCTTTAATCTATTTTTGGTCTCAAACTATGGATTAAAAGCTTTTTTTTTGCACTAAACCGACGGACCGACAAAATGAGGTTAAAAGATTTTTTTTGCACGGAAACGAATTTCAGTCAATCGTAAAGTATTAGGATGTGGAGAAGAAATGTGTGACGTATGTCTCGGTTGCTGGTTTGGTTTGGTTGGAATGTTGATATTAAATACTTGGTAAAACCACGTGGTCTGGTCGTAGACCTCAAGAAAAGAAATACCCACAAGATATATGCATTTTTTTGTGCATATGTTGAAACAATACGTTGAAAGTGACGTACTTCAGCGCTGCGTTGGATTTGGTATCGCGAAATTCGTATTTTCCAGCTTGTTGTGGTTTGTAGAAGTAAATAGCGGAAACCGTAAACCTAAAAGATAAAATTAAGACACTGATAAAGCCATAATTGCACATATTAATAGAAGTAAAGCCATTTCGCAAAATAAATGGCGTGTTACGACCAGACTGTAGACATACCAATACAATCTTCGGTGTAACCAGCTGTGAATTTTCAATATCCAATACCCTTAATAAATTTTGCAGTGTGCTGTGTGCTGTAAGTAAATCACAAATTGAAATCCACCATTATAAAAAAAGCCGAAAAAGTGGCAAAAATCGAACGACTTAGCACCGGGTCCGCGTTTTTTATCACCACGTTAATTTATTAAACCGCTTTCTGTAATTACTTACCCTTTATTTTTTAGTTTATTTGACGATATTGTGAAAAGAATTTAAATTCGAATTGCTTTATTAGGCCAATTCTTTGTAAGATTCGACCAGTTGAATGTTTGCTGTTCTCTTGCATCACACGACGGTTAAAGCTCAATTCAACCGCATGCCCATGTTCATACCCTGTGTTGAATCAACCATAAGCGCATCAGCCATAATCCTGTAGTTCTCATACTAGAAATGTCGGAAGCACAGGTCACGGTGCATTAAAAGCTCTATTATGCTATGGCTCTCTTAAATCGAGAAATATTTTTATCCCCTCGGCTCCCTTGGATTAGATCCTATTAGATCCGGATCAGATACTTTGTTTTTCATTAGGGATCGGAGAAGTTATGATGGGAAATGCCAGAAGTGCTTGCAGGTATTATATGTATGAGTAATCTATGAAGTCTGTGAACTGCTAAAAAACAGTAAAGCAGCTGCCCATAATTTTATTTTTTAAATGTGTAAAAATTTATGGAACCATTGTTGTTGTAGGCCTCGGCCTACGTGCTTCAGTTGAGCATTAATCCTTCATTTCATATTTCATGACCGATATGTAAATAGGGATTTCAAGGTGTTAGACGGTTGGATCATGTGTTATTGTTGATTGTGAGGATTGAGCAGATTCTAATTTTGATTGTTCTGTCACGATTCAACTGGGAAGTTGCAATTATTTCGATCCAATGCTGATCCTATTTAGATTATTACGTGCTGATTAATGATTTGTCGGATTTTTTATGTCACGAATGGGCAAATGTTGTAATATACAATCCAATCCAAAATCCAATCCAGGTGATAGGAGGTTTTGTGTTTGTGAAATGAAGCATGGAAGGTCGATTTTGTAGCTTGTAGCCGCTATAGCTATATACATGTATTTATTACCAGGATTTATCGATGGATCTTCCAGTCAATGAAAAGAGAACATGAGACACGAGATACGAGGGACTCCCTCTTGAGCAATAAGTATTTTTAGAATTTTTTTTTGCAAGTTGTGGTCTCTCCTTGCAATTCTAAATGCGCATCTTTTCATATGCAAATCAAAATATTTACTTGTATTGGATATGCTTGACACGCTCCCTTGAGCCAAGATCTGATTTTGCAATGAGCATGAGATCCTCGTTTTACGTTTACGTCTTTTGTAAAGAAAACGTAAATCGAATCCTGGCAAAGCTAGGGGCATTTTGAGTTTAACATCTGCCCGGATTTTGCAATTTAGTGAATAAGATTTCGCAATAGTGAGCGGCAGATGTTTACCCGAGATTTCGAGTGTTCATCCATTTGCAAATAAAAATAAACTTTGCACGTTCGCGAACGTACATGATTTTGAAAAGTATTTATACGTGAATGGTCTGTATTATTTCTCCTATCTTAAAAATTTGCTAAAATTACAAGTTTGATTAAAGATTGAATAATTTCAGTTCATTGAGCTTTAAACAGAGCCGGGGGTTGCCTAGTTGGATTTTGAGTCAAATTTCAGTAAATTTAATTGCCACTCTGTTTATTTATATACATAAAAATATTATATTTTGTACAAACATGAGTCTACTAGTTGATTCGCATCATGAAAATGTTGGAAAAACCTCTGAATTAAAATATAATCAAACGTACAGACAAACAGACAGACGCACGTTACTTTTAACCCGTTCTAGATTTTATTTCTAAGTTCACTTCTCTCTGGTTGTAACTTCTCCAATTTTTAAATCCTCATTGAAATGAATTCCAATTTCATCAGCATTTTGATATTTTTTGTAAAACTTAATTAGTGACCAGGATCAGGGATAAAAGCCGATTTGTTGCACTTGAAGCGTTGTGTAGTGCAGTAGCTGTCCAACTACTACAACTTGTGATATACCTATGTTGTATTGACAATTGACAAGGGAGCACGGAACACAGAGACATATATTTTTGAAAGGATTTTGAGCTGAAGGAACAAAGTTCCCAACTTAACTGACTGAAACTGACAATTGTGACAGTTGTTGTAAGGGAGATGAAGTTGTAAAGGAACCATAAAATAGACTTGAATCCAAATGTCACATGGTTCTTACAACTTGGAAGTTAGTAGAAAGGAAGGAAGGGATTACTATGATGGTCCGTTAAAAATGATTGAAATAGCTTTGTAAACACACGAAATGCCATGTGGACTTGGACTGGACCTGGCTTCAGTAAAAGTCAAAATATGCAATGTCGGTGGTAGTGGTACATGGATGGATGCGTTCATAAAAAATTTAAGTGGGGAAAATGATCTTAAGCTTCTCGTTCAATCTAGTCAAGTCTTTATCCTTATGATGATGTGATTTTTATTACCTACTGTTTTCAATGCTCTTGTGAATGCAAATGAGGCCAAAAAGCTGGACTGGGCTGTGAACATTGTATTTTGTGCAACTGCAGGAGCATTTTCACTTTTAACTTGAGGTTAACAAGTTTTTACTGTGAGTGTGTGTTGACTAGACCAGTGATCAATTCAGGTTCAATGAATTTTGTTTCCTTGAACGTCATTTCTAAATAATTTCAATTTTTAAATGACGAATTTACTGTATATAAACTAATGCGATGCAATCTCACGCTTGAATGAACGACTCATCTTTGTATTGGTGGTGCCATTCATTTGTCATATCTTAAATTTACTGATTTGAAGTGTAAATAGCAGTACACTGGATTGTACTCTGGAGCTATCAGTGGCATTGGAAATACGTTCCATTTACTGATGGGAACACGATGATGTGCAGGGTGGGCGAGAGAATTGTTTCCGGTTTGAAAAATTATAAAGGCTGAACTAAAGAACCGAGTCCAATTCGTAAGCCTACTCCAAACAAAACCCGATGATGGAAGAAACTTCTGATTGTTTTCAGATTTTTGAAATCGATCTAAGATCATTTTTAGAGCCTTAGAAAAATTGCAAAGATTAACACTGTGTTGATTTGATATGGACGAACTGTCAACAGCGGCAATTTAATAAAACAAAAACGAAAATTATATTACGGTAATTTAAATAAGAACAAAGAAATGAAACGCCTGGAGTGTAAAGTTTGCTTTTCGTAAATTGTAGCTTTTGCTATAAATATGTGTCCTGTCCATGTCAACGCCATGCTCCTTTTACAAAAATTGGGATAGAAACCTCAAAGCGAAATAATCACGTGTTTTCCACTTTCCCCGAAAGAAATTTAAAAAATTAGAAATAAGTAAATATAAATTGAAAGCTGCTTCTAGCGACAATATTTTTTTAAAACTTAGGTCGACTGGTTTAGGCTACGCAATTTTTTTATATTAGGGAATATTCTCACCCACCCTATATATTTATGACTGGCGTTGCATTTTACAGTCGAAAAAAGTCACCACTAGCAATTCTTGTTTATAGCTAGGTGTGTGAACCTGCTGTGAAGACTGAGTACTTTGACAAGTGGTTAGGTTTGTTTGCTTTTAGATAAATGTCCAATGCCGAGTTGCCTACACCTATAAATTCCGCGTATCATATCATAACCGATCTTGATAACCGATAAACCCAGACACTCTGGCGTCTGACTCGGCTAGAAGTTCGTACAGGAATTGAGGTGCAGTTAGTTGTTATTAGTTTCGAACTGAGGTTGACCATAAACTGAAGTTCGCTTAGTTGTAATTTATACGAAGAAGTGAAGCTTGAATTTCCACAATTCGTGTCCCGCGTATTGAGCGAGCATGACAGTCATGGAGTATTCCTCCAGCCATACATAGTCAGAGTCATAGACAGGCTCTAATGAATCTTCTCTTATGTTTCCCTACAAATAGAGAGGATGAGCCTCGTCCAGTCAAGAAACTGCCCAGTGTCATGAATAGTAAAGAACGTACGGCGAGTCCTGGGCGTAAGGGCTCCTTTGCTGTACGACCGCTCAAAAATGAAACTGGCGGAAGTGGACCAGCGAGTTTACCGAGTCTTCCAAGACCTGCTAGTGAATTCTGTCCAACAAATCCAAGTATGGGCTCTCTAACGGATGCAACTGATGAGCCGGATAATAAAACAACACTCAAGATTCATTTGGTGGATGGTGGATTCAATGTGGTTCGATGTAGTGATACGACGGATATTAAAGTAAGTTTAAATATATATAAGTAGATAGAAGTGTTCACGCTCAGTTTGCCAGAATGATTCTTTGCTAAAGTGGCAAAAATCGGTAGGAGAATTGGCAACACTGTTCGTTCAAAATTTAAAATGCAAAATTGGCAACGCTGTTCAATCTTCAATGTTAACCAATATGTAGAATGCAAAATTGGCGACACTGTTCAATCTTCAATGTTAATCAATAAATAGAATGCAAAATTGGCAACATGGTTCAATCTTCAAAGCTACTCAATAAAAAAAAATGCAAAATTGATAACACTGTTCAGTGGTCAATACTACTCAATTAAAAAACTACCTGACCCATTTGTCAGTGATAATATCACTGATTTTCACATGTGATCTGAATTTCCCGAACGCATAATTTATAGAGTTTCAATCGGAATAGGGAGTGTTGTGCAGTTTACATCTCTTTTAAACGTCCTCAACGTTTCGTAGCCCGTAAACATCTTTCGATAACCCATTTAGCGTATTTTGTTACTATGACAGTCGAATTCAGACATTTGCAGTGGATGTGAGCATGATTAACATTTCAAATATTTGAAATCCAGAATTAGAATAAATTGAATTGTGCAGGATTATGTTGCCAATTGGTGACTGGCAAAGATGTTGACAAAAGCTGTTGTGTGACAGAACACAGATAGTATATAGAAATTGTACATAGCTTCTCCAAAATATATAGTAGGATGCAAAATTGGCAACACTTCAATTTTTAACTCAATATAAAAATGACAACACTGTTCAATCTTCGACGCTACTCAATATATAAAATACAAAATTTGGCAACAAGTTGAGGATTTGAAATACAAAATTTGCAAAAAAATTTTTTTTTTGAAATTGACTGAGTCACATCAGAGTCAAGGCGAATTTAAACAGCTTTCCGTCCTAACGTCCGATCGTTCGAACTTTCTCCGCACAATTTTTAATTCAAAGGCAAAGCAAATGCGTCACTAGGGTCGTTTTTGTACGAATGCTAGCTAGTGAATGCTCGTTTTGTCACGTCAGCCTTTGAAAAAGCGACAAAGTACATAGTAGTAAATGCTATTTGTAAACTTTTCCCCGGAAATCGCCAGTTCTAAACTTGTAGCTTGAAGCACTATTCGTACAACAAGTACCATTTCCCTCCATCCTTCGGATTCGGACTGCTATCGAGTAACGATTAAATCAAGGCTACGAACCGTAACGAGACAGGACAAAAGACGAATGGGCAACTAAAACGAGGGACACTCACATCCTTTAAGAAAAAACTGAAAAGAGAAAGATTTTTATTTTAACTCCTTTCCTTCTTCTTCCTCGCCCTAAGAAAAGTTATGTGATGTTGTGATTCGCTCTATTGCTCTTGTTTGGAACTTGGGGAAAATGTTTCAAAAGGATTTTCCTCAGTTTTTGTTGGGAAGCTTAGTCCAAGCCTTAGTCGAATCTCGAACGATTGAATGGGAAATGGGGATTTGCAAAGACGGGTTTTCTCCCCCAACTTCTTGGACGGAAAGTAGATAGTTACCTCTTAAAAACTAAGTTGATATTCAAAACACGTCATGTGAGAAAATAGGGATAGCAGAAGAGAAGAAATCGGGGGAAGAAGAAGGAATTTAAAAACCAAATGCACCTGGCTTTACAAGACAGACTGATAGATGGGCACTTTCGGTAAAGTTCATACTATTCTCTAGGCCGTGTGTACGAGTGTAACGAGGATGTTAGACGGTTCAAGTTGGCGTAATGTCAGTCAGTCAGCTCGTCTGATGGGGAAATGAGTTGATCTGATGTGAAAGGGTTGGGTTTCGTTTTTACTGGAAAATAGAATACGATATACGGTTCCGTTTTCTTCACAAACTGTTGTGGCATGCGGTACTTTAATGGACTGCATGGAAAGGACAGAGCACACAGCTTATGGGCTGATATTAGGCTGCAAATTCTACCTAAAAATTGGCGCAGTTTGTTCTCAGATCGGAACATTTTTTGATTCAATTAAACCGCACAAACTATGAAAGGACATCGCACACAGCTAATGAGTTGACGGTGGTGCGCCAAAATTTCATTTAAATTGGCTTAGTTTGTTCTCAGATCAAAACGAGCGAAAATTGTATCAAAGGACATCGCACATAGCTTATTACTCTGGGATGCTACATTTAATATTTGGCTGATAAGCATCTCATTTATTGTTGAAGCCGAATTGACCAAAGAATTTCTCGAAGATAGAAAACATGCAATGATTTACTTTGCCGTTAAAATTCCAAGGTTTAACAATTAATATTATGGACGCGTGTAGATTTACTAAAAATGCTTCATCTACAAATACACGATACACGAGAAAGTTCTGTCGAGTTCGGCCATTAAAATTTGCTACTTGAGCGCACAAATTTTTGTTAGGCTAAACTAATCACTCGTAGAATCTGGAAACTAAAATATAAATTCATTTGTTCAACTAGCCCTCAACTCTTGAAAGCAGCTGCATTTAATTTTAGCAAAATATAATCACAAGGTGTGCGCGATGTCCCTTCTGTAGACAATATTCATCGTGATATGAGTTTTTATTTAAAGAAACTCAAAAATGTTACCATTACCAATACCATGTTAATTTTTCGCATATCCGAGGCCAGACTTTGTGCTACTTACTTAGATTTCCTTGTTTTACAACATAAAATTTGCATGGAGTAGCCAGTAGCCTCCTTACCCGAAAATAGCGAAATGGCGTCCTTTGTGTTAGCTTGCTCAGTAACTTTGCCACATATATTGCCATGCACAATATATTCTACTTACAGCTTTTCGAATCGGACCAGGCTTGACAACGACCCATAAGCTTGTTGCGACATCCTTTCACTGTTCGAGCTATGCATGATTAGAGGAAGAGAAGATTGCCTTTTGAAATCCCGACTATCACTTCGTCTTACCTAAGTATTACCATGTGTTCATGTATTTTTTGTTTTTTCCCTAATAGGGCATTATTCAGCTTCTGACAACAAGACTGGCTGCGTCGAGTAGTCGAGTCTATCAACACTTATTCACGTTGCGGCTCAACCATCCTTCCACTCGAGAGCTTTATTGGCTTCATCCTGATATGACCATCTATCAAGTAAGACTTGCTGTAATTCTATACAACATAATGTATTATTTATTAGTAAACAAGTAGGATGTCTGATGTCTGCAAGATTACCAGGACGTACTTATTTGATTTCGCAAGACATTAATTGGGATTTCCTGCCACCGCCAGAAGGATTTGTGTGGTGTGTGGGCTTTTTCGGTCTTCCTTGTGGTTGTGTATTCGCCTTTTTTTGCTGATGATCGGGCTATTCTTAGATTCTATTGAATTAAGTAACTAAGAAGCTTATAGAGATACTTACATCTTAAGATGGTACTTGCTTTGGCTTCATTGTCGGTTTTTAAGAAACCGTATCAAAGAAAACGCGGTAGAAATATTACAGAGTGCTGAATTCGCTATTTTTTTTGATGAATTCATCTTTAAAAAATTCAGGTAATACAGCGTTATTCGTGATTCATTAGAAATTCCGCGTATTAAAATCACAAATATAATAAAATTCGAAATAACAATCAGAAATTGTCCACAAATATGGTATATATAATGATATGGTAAAAACACAAAAAACAATATAGAAAACCCACTTCGACAAATTCTTTAATTTTAAGAATTTTCGACCTTGATTATGCTGAAACTTCTATATTTAGGTTTCGGTACTTCAGATTTCAGGGATACGATGGTTCTCCATTGTTTATAGTTTTGATTGGCTTAGGATAAGCTCTCTAACTGAAGCTCATTGAGATCTGAGACTCGAATTATTTTTTAGACTTAGAATCTCATGGTCGCATGCATCAATTTAGTTTCCCAAGAATGGGTTTGCAGACTTATCTTTATCTGAACAAAAGCAGAAGTACGTGGAGTACATTGTACTTATGGCAATGGTACTTTGAGTGAGTGTCCTCAATAGGAAGAGGCTAGACGGGGCTTGAGAACAGAAGTTGGCTTGAATTGAATTGAATGAAATGGTTGAAGTGGATGTTAAAAAATGTAGAAGCCCACTTACTTACTCGAAAAAAAGTACAAAGGAAGGGGTGACTCAATGTTATGAAATGATATTCAATTCGGAATTCAGAGCTGGATGACCATTAAAGCCGGATGGAGGAAAGAGCTCTGCTTGAATTGTGATTTCCCTTTTAAATTCTGGATTCTTTTTATATCCTGGGATGTTTGTATAATGCAGGGCTTCTGGGGTATATTTATAATGTAAAATGTAATACGGTTTTAACAGTTTCATTCGTAGTGCTGCTTGCTGCTCTGTGTTTCTGGAGGAAATGGGATATTACGTTGTATTCGATATTCGATTTCTAATCTAAATGGGTCTTCTTTGTGTCAATGCTCTAGTTAGCTATAGTGTGCTACTCTTGGGTTTTTCTGGTAGTTTTATTAGCTGCAATATGTTGAGCTTTGGCTCAGATTATGTTGGTCAGGCCGTATACAGCAAGGCAAATGTCTTCCCACCACGTGTTTGGCTTCACAAGCAAATTCGAAAAACGTATTGGAAGATACAATCGTTCAATAAACCCAATTTTATTAGAAAATAGAATTTTAGAAAAGCTGATATTTTGAATAGCGAATATTTTGGTTCCACGAAATCTAATCCCTGAAAAATGGTCGCCCATAAAATACAATTAACAAACAAAAACGATGTCGTTTTTCAAGTGATTAGCTTCATTTGACCGTTTGCTTTTGAACGTATTTTGGCGAAGAGTTTCCGGGATCCAGATATCGTATTTCGCATCAGGCAACATTTTCACTAGTATTTAAGTTAACGTAAAAGTTAAAATTGTTGCATTTTCTAGGTCCACAAAATACATCACAGTCCGAAATATAGAAATACTCGAAAAGTTCTTTAATACTTGAATTTTTGACTATTTTTATTTATTTATAGCAAAAGCTATAAGCTTAACCTAACTCGACACTTGCACACAATATTGAAATGTTTTCATTATCATTCAGGGTTTGATTTAAAAAATTAAAGATATCATTCTTTCGAAAGTATTTTTAAGGATTTATAATTTCATGATTTTTGTTTGAGAATATGTAACAGCTGCAAGCATCACGTTGCATCAAATTGGGCATGCCTAGGGTCGGGTAGTGACTTGACTTGCCTGTATTAATTGATTCTTCCAATTAAAAATAAATACACAAAAAATAATTTTAGGTTCTACAAATGTGCAATGTTGATTTTAAGAGGTGTGTTATATTTGTTGATGCAAGGTTCTTAAGTGTCAGGCCTACTCTACAAGTTCAGCTCAGCAACTCCAAACTATTATTATTATTTCTCTATTTATAGACCTGGATAATATATTTTTTAAGGAATTTGAAAAGTGATCTGCTTTACGTTAAAGACGCCGTTTTTTTCTAATTTTCTTTTCTCTATGTTGCCCTAGGTTCGGGAGAAGTATGAGAAGAAACATCCGAGTTCAGAATGGAAGTATGAGCTCCGAGTTCGCTACCTAATCTCAAACCTTCGTGATTTACAAGAAAAGGATGTGGTTACATTCTACTACCTCTATGACCAGGTAAGGAGTCTGTTGTTGTGGTCTGCTTCTTTTCTAAAATATCCAAAATATTTTGTTTTGGAAGATCCAACATCCAAGTCCCAGATCCCTCTACATTCCTTGTTTGGATTTGGTATTTCACTTTTTTATATGCTCCTCATGTTTTCCCAGTCTATTTATGCACATGGAGAAGTATAACAGGGAAAGGTGATGACAGGCCGGATGATTAATGAGAAAGGAAATTATGAAGGGCAATTTTTTATACACGAGCACTTTATTTGTTCAGAGGAACATGTGTTTTTGAGCTTGACTTAGACTATCAACATTAGGTTATGTTTTTTATTATATTTGTCAGGGTATGAAGCAAGAGTTGTGTTCTAGGTTCTTTTATGCAGCATTTTTTCATTCACATATGTGTTTAATAGTATAAATGGCAAAAGATTTACAAAAATAACCGGCTATCAAATAACTTTCTGTATTTTTTGATTTTATGCATTAAAAGCCAAGGCTATCATGATTTAAGTCAAGGTTAAGGTTAAGTGATTAATGGAATTTTTAAAATTTGATTTGTCTGATGATTGGATTGACTCAAAAAGTTTTTTTCAGAAATATACAAAAATATACAAAAATATAAAAGAGGAACATTCTGTCGAAAATGAAATATATTTAATTTATTAAACATAAAAATATAAAATATATAAATATAATACAATATAAAATATGAAACGTAAAGAGCGAAACATCGAATAAATAAATGATAAAAGCATGAAAATACTGTTTAAAACCGTAAAGAGTCTAATTTGAAAAATAAAACACAAATTCTGAAGAAAATTAAAAATTCCAATAAAACTGTCAAAAAACATTGATTTAAATCAGATTTATTGACTTTGAATAAAAAAGAATATTATTTTATGCTCAGAAGTTTGAAAATGAATTGAATTTGTACCGAAATTATCGTAATTCGATAATTTCAACTGTAGTTAAAAAATGAAATCCAGCCTAAAATCGGACCTTGTTCATTCATAATATGCTTTACTTATGCATGCACTGCACAATTTGTGAGTCAAGTTGAAATTGGAGACTTTGAATTTTTTTAGCCCATAGAAAATGGACCTAATGAATTACATAGTCCAGTGAACTCATGCAGTTTGGACCATATGCTCGACCGGAAATGATGATCCACTTTGAAGCATAAACTAAACGACTAAAAACTAAACCTAATTTGTTGACTCATCTCTTTTTACTGTTAATAAGTAAAAATTCTCATTATTTCTTGGCACAACAGGTGAAAGATGACTATCTGTCGACTGAGTACACTGGGTCGAGTCTGAGTCAGGAGACAGCACTTCGTCTCTGCTGTCTCGCCATGCGTCATTACTTCAAAGACATGCAACACTTTGCCTTGGACAAGAAGAGTAATTTGGAGTACATTGAGAAGGATGTTGGGCTTCATAAGTTTCTACCTAAATCCGTTCTATCTGGCACGAAACAGAAAGCACTACGAAAACTCATTCAGCAAAACTTCAAGAAATGTGTGAATCTAAGTGACAAGGAGTGTATGCTCCAATTCTTTGATCTGGTCAAAACTGTGTTTCGTTTCGATCGGGAAAAATTCCAATGTGCTCTGGGGGTAAGTCATCTTTTTATGATTCTAAGTTAATGAGCTGAATATTATTTTACTACCAGTGACCTCTTCTTTATGACCCATTGTTGGGGGGTAATCATTGTTCTGATTCTCTGCTTCATGCAAATTCAACGTAGGAAGGAAGTCGTAAAAGTGGGAAATGGATGATTAGCATGCCATAGATCGCGGTGATTCATTTGTTCTATGTGCAGTATCTTCAACGAGATCTGCAGATCTAAAACAATTTATGCGAGGTTCACAAATTATACGGGTTGCATCGTTAAACCCTTCGACCACACATCCTTCTCATGAAAAAAGGGACCGTAGCTGTTTGGCTAAATATTTATCTATTTTTGTGAGGAAAATTATAAATATATCTGGGCGTGACGCGATTAAAAGTGATTTAAATGACTAATGAATGAAGATAAGCTAAACACTATTGAAACCTTTGATTTTCAAATTAATTTTCAATTTTCAAATTTTAATCTGGGTCTGGGTTGAATCTTGAATCGTATATCAAGAGGGTAATTCTTATATTTTAGTGAAATATATTCCAAATTAATTTATTCCAATTTTAATTCAAAAATTTTGAATTTCTTCGCTGGAAGTTTTCATTTACTTTGAATTAATTTTCTCAAGGTTTGTTTCATTGTTTTCCTTTTTAATTTAATTTTAATACAATAGTTCCAGGATTTTTTGAATTTATGTCAAGGTATAATTTCTGTTTTTTATTGTTTTCGATTTATATGACTTGAGTAGATAGTAATGGTAATACACGTCATCAAAGTATCACATTTAAATATCTTGGGCTTACCCACCCCATCTTACCTTAGTTTGATTTCATGAATTTTTTTTCGTGCCATCCGTTTTTATATGATATTCTCGATTTTTTGTTTAATCGTCTAATTTCTTAGAAATACTTCATACGGCATGCACTATAGATCACATAAATGACAAAAATCGAAATGAATTATTAAAAATTTCAAATAATTTATCGTTTAAATCATATCCAATTTTAGTGCTCTGTGGTTTCATTTAAATTTAAATTTGTTTCAGCAATTTTTTGAGTGAATCTTTTATGTTTGTGTGTTAGGCTTAAGCTTAAGCCATATGCCATATCATCGGCCACGATGTGTCACCACCGATCAAATCAAATGCATCACTGCTTTACTTTTGATCCAGAGTCAGGAGGTCAAACTACCCGCAGCTTCTAGCGTTTCAGAAGTCATTTTCTATTTTATTTGATGCCAGTTCGTTCGGGTCGCATTTTGATGTTTGAATGTTTGATGGCTGTATTTTCACATGAGGGGAGACTGTGAGCACTGAACCAAATTCGGCAGAACTTGATTTGATTATTGTACTCTTCCCAGTGATATTATTCTCTATTTTTTTAATGCTCTCTGTTGTGAGATGTATCCAAACTAACCCTTTCTTTCACTTTGTTCCACTTTCAGTTTTTGTCTGTTCTCTACATTGCAAGGTACATGGGCTAGGATTTGGTTTCAAATGAAATGAATGTTGGATTGGATGTGAGATGTGTGAGTCAGACGAGTAAGTCCACATGTTGTGTGCTTTGTAGTTTTTGTAAGTCTCCCTACTTTTTTTGTCGGCTTCTGATTGTCTCTCCTCCCGGTACTACTGGGCTACAATCATTATTCTTTATCATGAAAAACGGCTTGACAAGAGGCAGGGAAGATGTGAAGTCATGGGCTCCTTTGTATCTCTATTTTTATATCCCATACAGTCATTATTTCAGGTTTTTATACCTTTCGAATGACTATTTATT
>JAQFYU010001214.1:0-15887 GCA_034694905.1 Ceratophysella granulata | reverse complement strand
TAAGCTTCCGTTGATACCATGTCACATACGTGACTTGCGCTGCGCTTCCAAAAAGTGTCTGACAGACGGACAGACAGACAGACAGGACCATCCCATAAGACGTTTTGGTCTAAAACAATAAAGGCCAATCCCCAATCCCAATCATGGTAAAACCTAACCTAATATAATAGAACGACAGTAACATGTCAAGCGCGCTTCGGCAGGCTTAACTTCATCTAACCCGGAGGATAGTAACTTGTATCGGACGGTTTTTCTTGTTTTGACCGTTTTTGCTGTTGTCCCTTATTCTTTTGGCCGTTTTGACGGGGTAGATCCACGCAAGGAAATTCGACGAGTCATTGCCAATGGCTTGGTATTGGTACTTGGTAATTGTCATTGGTACGGATACGGAACATTCTCAGGGTTACACTCGGTCATCTCATCTGTACTGTATCTGTACTGTACTGTGCGATGTAAGACATAAGACGAAATAACCCTAACAAAAACTTTTGTTCTTTTCAAGATACAAGATCTGCATCCTTGAGCGCGGAAGATGACAAACTTTGATCCAAGCCACAAGCCAGCTCGGGACTTGAAACGTGGGAACCTCCCTGATGCCTGACCCTCTTCGAAGTTGAATTTTTTTTTTCGTTTGTTAATTTGGGTCATTTATAATTTGTGGGCCAGTTAGGCAATAGCGTAACCTTGAGTATGTTCCGTGTAATCAACTACAACTACAACTAGCCCGAGTTCCAGTCCAGTCACCAGTTCACCAGTGAATTACAGTTAATTGTTAAGTACCTACAACTTAATCGTTTCCACGGGTTCATTCACCAATTGCCATTCATTTGCACATTGGCACATTTTAGATTTGACTCCAACTTCAATTATTATTGTGTATTACTATTGACTTGTCTACGCGCAACGCAATCGCAATGACTTTCGCAACCTTTGACTGACACTGACCTGAGGGCCCTAACAAAAATGGGCATAGTAGTGGTACTTGGTACTATGTACCTACATATATAGTGATAGTGCGCAGCGCGTATACTGTATACTGCATTGCATACTGTTGACTGTTAATTCAATGTTAGTTTGTAGTTTAGTTACCTTGAACTAACAACAACAAACAAAGTCCAAAGTTGAAAGTGCGTCTGACATCTGATACGCTGTACGTTGGCTGTACGTGGTAAATAAAATGGTTAATTTTAACTCTGATTACCTTCTTTTTCTCCGTCACCTTCGTCTCCTTTACATGAACCACGACGAGGTTACTTTCTGTTCTATACTTCCACTTCCACCTTTGACCTTTGACCTTCCGTTCACTGCTCAGTAGAAGTCAGTGGACTGTTGTGCGTGTATGTACTATTCAACCAGTCACCAGTAGTTGGTCAGTAGTCCCTTTGTTTATATTGACTGTCTTGTGCACTAGGAATGACGAAGTACAACTAATCACTTAAGAATTATGAACTATACAATTATCACTTTAAATTTAAAATAATATGAAATCTGTGATCAACTAGGAAATGAGAAACTGGGACGTTGACGAAATTGGCCAAGTAAAGTCTCGGAAAGGAAGAGAATGATGAGTGAGATGAGTGGACGTGAAATCCTAGGCTGTAGTTGTATGTAGTTGTGTTGTAGGTTGTAGGTGGGAGAACGAACGGGTCAACTTTTTTTTATTTTTGCAAAGCTCGAATTCCCGCTCAACAGAGGGCAGAAGCGACATTCAAACCCAATACGCTTTAGCGCATGAAATGAAAAAAAAAAACTCGATTGCTGCCAAAAACCGAGATACGCGCGAGCGCAATACTAAAAAAGCGCTACAAAAACGGATTCAGCGTCAATCTCGGAGAACCTAACCTTACCTAGATTTACTCAGCTGCTAATATTATTGAATTGAACATACTCATTCACATTTATCTAGCATGAGCGACAAGTCAACTTCCGGCGGTTCCGGCGTCGCGTTTTTTCGTTCGGCCCTTTTTTGCCTTTTATTACGAACGAAACAATTTTCATCGCATCACATATCACATTGCAAATTGCAATTTACAATTTTCTTCTAATATAAAGTGAAAGTAAAATTCTATGGACAATAAGTAGTTTATAAAGTAATAAATGGCAAGACCGGGCGGGCGCGGCGGTGGCTTGAGGCTTGAACAAAGAGTTCTTTATGGTACATTGTACGTACATACAATGTACAATGTTGTATGAGGAAAAGGGTGGACCAAGGTTAATAAATAAATGTGACCTTAGACTTTAGACCTCTTGCGAACAATCTAGAATCACGTCACAGTCACAAGGTCGAAATTTGGTTTAGTTTAGCTATTAAAAATATATGCTTTATTTTAAATGCTTGCGTTCAGCCTATCTTTTGACAAATCCTGTTGAGCAAATTATTTCACAAAACGTCAGAAGGTCGGGATTCGGTTCAACTTTTCGGTTGAGGTAAACTATCCGTGGACAATGCTATCCCCATGATATGCTGCCCTCATGCTATCCCCATACCGGAAATGAATTATGTAGTTTTCGGGCGTTTCGGCAATACCTAACCTAACTTAACTGAGTGTTGCTCAAGCAGCTGTTAGGATAGGTTGGATTAGGTTAGGTTCTTCCGAAACGCCCGAAAATAGGTTTCACAATTGCATGGGGGACAGCATTGTCCCCGGATAGTTTACCAATCAGTTTATCAATTAAATGCTACTTTCTACATAGTTTCAGTCTATTGTTTGATGTCTCATGTTATGTTAAACAAATTATTTCACGAAGTGCGTCTTCAAGATCGAAATTCGGTTCAACTACAAACTACAAATAATTATGTTTGCTTTCAGCCTATTGTTTTGACGAATCATGTATCATGTATTGAGCCTTGAGCCAATTATTTCACAAGGCCAATTTTCTTTTTCGAATTCCTGAAATGACATAAATTAATCCCCATAAATCCACATAATTACTATTAATTTTCATATTTATTTATGAATAATTGTATGTACATATAACATCATATTATGATAGATGCACTTGGCAATATTGTAGATTGTAACTTTTAACTTTAACATTAACAGGCAAACTATTTAGGAATCTAACTTTATCATGAATTAGATGCCACCTGGTGGCAATTAGCATTCGCACTTTAGGGAAATATTTTTCCTAGTTTGGTAGATTTCGGATCGCTGAGCATGTTTGCGAATTTATACATTGCAAATTGCAATTATTATTGAAAGATGAAACAGCTAATGCATATAAGGACGGTTGAGTTGATTCTTGATTCTGATCTGCTATATTCACAGCATTATATTATGCGATCAAACGAGCCGTTGTTCGCTCGTACAAAACAAAATACAACATAAGAATACGACGACCACCAACAACAACGGATAATATGCCCCGCCCGCACCTGAATAGCTTGCGTTTAATGTAATCTGTCTGTAGTGCATAATTTCTCAATTTCCAAAATGCAGCAACATCACCACCATCACCATCACCAGCAGCAGCAAAGCAAAAGCAAACCAGCACACAGGACATACATAGTAAAGTGCATAGCAAAGCAGCGAGCAGGCGTACAAGACAAGAACTCGGGACGGACGGACGTTCGTTCTTGGGGTTCCCTCTTCTGCTATACTGTGTTCACTCTGCTATAGGCTATAGTCCATCTATGACTATCACAGAATCCGATTTTTTCGTCACGTTTTTTTACGTATAGCTTTTATGTGCTTATTCTGGCTTGTTGTGGTGCGTGCGTCGCCAGTTATTTGGAGACAAGTTTACTAATCCTTCGTTTCATCAGACAAGGTAAAGATTCTAAGGCGCAAAGTTCTTCAGGTCAAAAGGTGTCCAGTTTATTCGGATCAGAAATCAAATCAGCAAAACCAGAGTTCATCGAGCAATGAAAGTGAAGCTGAAAGGTAATGGAATTACATACAACAACGTGGAGAAATATACCCGCCGAGACGAAAGCCTCCCGCCTTATTACTTAGTCGATCAATATTATATTATGGCACATTTTCGAATTTATAAAACTGCTTCGCTATACTGCGTACTGCGCGCTATTTTGGTGGATTGCGATGTACGATGTGTGCGTAGATTGCAAGTTGAAGATCTCAATTTTAAGGTTCAATTTTAAGTTTCACTTTTAATTTTTGATGAGATTATAAAAAATGAAACATGACATGAAATGCACGTACGCGCGAGCGTGACGCTGTCGGATGTTGGATTTGGATGCTAATTATTGTGTATTGGTAAATTGCACCATTGCGAGTTAGCAGGTCACAGGTAGCATTGATAATTTCAATTTTATAATTCGTGACTCCTGATCCTGACTCCACTAAATACAAAATATGCTACTGCTATAACGTGGTATGAAATAAAGTACTTCACGACATAAAGTATGTAAAAACCCTCCTTGGAGTAGTCTGCAATAGGCCCGCCTTGAGGCCTCAGCAGCGATTAACACCTTCCTCCTGAACATACATACAAATACAAAATAATACAAAATACAATGTATTAAAGTAGCCAAAGTAAGACTTCAAGTAAGTAGTATGTCGTATGAATAGAGGAGCCTCCTTAGCCAAAAATAACACGGTGTCGTTTAGGTGTCTTCAATTAGGAACTCAGTTTCAGACTAAATACATATATCAATTTTTCAGTTCATACTTTTGAAGTTGACAATTTTGATAACACAATCGATAATCGAATTATGATATCGTATACCGTAATTATTGATTAAATATTGATTGATACATTGTACCTGGTCACTGGACCTGAAACATCAGAAAAGCAGGAAACAAGAAAGAAAATTGCTGTTGCTTTGATATTTACAGACTTGATGCCCAATTTGATATATGATGCTACTGCTTCGTGATGTCAAATAGTCAAAGTCAATTTGAAAGACATTTGCATTTTGACTTAAAACTTTTAAGCGAGTCCATTGTTTAATATAGCCGATAGATAACGAAACCAGATAGTTACTTAAATCTTTAATTCATCATTTTAATAACCATTAACCATTAATATTCCAGCTTCTGAATTGCCTGGGTGAACCTTTGACCCAGAGTTAATATTTTAATTGTCATTTAGTGCATAATGGATAACGAAAGACTTCATACTTTAGTTCAACATTTCTGAATCCTGTCTAGAAAAACATTAAAGTACTCGAACGTGCAGTACATCATCCGATGATACTGATACTAAGTAGGCGTACTTTTCATTAGCTTCTTTCTGACCACTGACCATCTTTCACTTTCAGTCGCCTAATTTCAGATAAATAGGTTAAAAACTTGACTTGAGATTAAATAAAAAATATGAAATTGCATTGCTTCAAGGAAAGGAAAACAGTTTTGTAGATAACACCAATGGAAGAAACAACCGAGAAGCACGTACATAGATCAGCTTATTCAAACTAATCTTTAGATTGCGAAGTCTTAAATGTAAGTGCCAGCAGCCCAGAGTCCAGCCAGTACCATATAAATCTCCCAGTTAAACGCTAAATGTCCAGCAGAGTTGGCGAATTGAGCTTTTTATGTCAGAGATATAATAGAAAATAAGTCTGATTATGATAGAAATATGTAAATTATATAATATCATTCCGTATCAAATGGCCGGTGACATTTATTGTGTCGAATTGTGCATAGACGACGCGTGTCGATGTCGATATGAGATATATTTCGAGGACAGTGGAGACATGGAACATAAACATCAAAAATCCACAGCAACTCTTGTACATGTAGTACCCAAGTAATAATCATCAAATAATTGTACCCTTTGCTTCTATGTACTTGGCAGGTTCATATTTATGCTGATCAAGAAGCCTGCATCCATACATCCATCAATTTTGAAGCCCGATGATATGTAAGTTGAAATGAATGGTACCGGAAAATCTCAACCAATGTTCAGCATCAACAGAATTCTGAATTCAGACTGCAACAGTCGATAAGGACAGTCTGTCTTTTAATTCATCTCCATCTTCATTTGATTCCAGCAGTTCCAGTAGTATCCTAGCAACAAACTAAAAGCTTCCTTATGAAACTACGAAAGTCTCAACCCTCTCGGGTGCGGGTCGTACGCCAATCTTCCTCTACACTAAGCCACGGAAAGATTTCCGCTCAAAGACGCAGAAATAGTTCAAAATCCGGAGCTGTTCCAGCTTCTCGAATCTCAACAATCACCAAACGCACGACTGCCTTAGTCCTTCGAAAATCGCACGGAAGAAATCTGTCATTTGCAAGATTAGGAGCACTTACAAGACAGGCTTCAAAAAGACTTCAGCAAAATGTGAGAGGTGTGAAGGTGGACGGTGTTGCTGTAGAAAAGAAAGTACTGCGATCAAGAAATCTGAATGCTACAACAGCTGCCTCAACGTCAACTCCTTCAAAATTGACGATCAAAGAGAAATTGAGTACTACTCGGAAAAAGCCTTCAAATCCAAACCCGACCGTTCCCATCAAAACGAGGAAACGGATTCAACGACCTGTAAACCCTAAACGTAGGTCACTAATTTCAAGAACCAAATCAGGAGTTGGACGACCGCACGCTGCACAAATTACGAATGCCGGATTGCCTCCAAGTGCTTCTTCAACCAATACAATTAGTCATAACTCCAAATCCGAGGCTTCCATTGTGATACGTTCAAGTTCAAGTTCTGAAATCGAACCTGAGTCACAGGAGGATTCAACGATTCAAGCTGAGGGACCGACTGTGTCCCCCTCTCTTCCGCCTTCTGCACCTACTACATCCAGCCAAGTAAATACGAACACTTTTCCCGATACAAGTTTCCCCGAAGAAGACGTGAGTACAATTGACCTTTCGGCCTATGAAGAATTTGATTTTCTGCAAGAAGACGAAGAGTACTGTCCGAATGGAATGGGTTTCGGTGCACCCAGTTTTGACCCTGTGAAGTCAAAAACTTCTGACTTTTTAAACAGTTTAGTTCAACCCTCATCCACGGTCCAGAGCGTTCCCGAGAGTTCTAATGAGTGGATGCCTCAAGTATTTAGTCATCGAGTTCCAGTCTACACGACAATTACGGGAGGTTCGAGTCAAGGGTCAAGTTCCTTTGAGCCTTCACATTTCACGTCGTCGTCTACAATGCCCGTCATGAAGTCAGGCTCACTGGATTTTAACCAGGCTCCTGGTGCTACGTCAACTACTTACGAAGGAAGTGCTATTAGCTCGGAATACAATCAACTCGTTCCTTCTTCAGGTTATCCTGGAATCTATGGTGATGGAACTAATCTCCTTTTGAACAACGTGGAAATCGTGCCTTCTTCAAATCACAATCCAGGCTACAATCCTCATCTTGTACCTCCGGATTTCATTACACAGCAGCAACAGCTAGAATCTCCTAATATGTTCGCTCATCCCGGTCAGAGTAGTGCCGGTGGAGATTGTGATACCATCGTTTCACCAATGTACAGCTATTATACGAACAACGGTAAGACATGCATTAATGTAAATAAACATTAATAATCATTTTTGGATGTACTAATCTGGATTTTCAGTTAAAGACAACTACGTGAAGCTTAATCAAGTTAATTATATCAGTTTTCGTTTTCCCCTAGCAGCACGCGTCCTTCCCATTTCCCCAAAAGATCAAGAGATACATCTTCCCTTGATCCTGACCCAAACTTAATTGTGCGTACAGATTACTAGAAAAGTATAAAAAGGTCACCAGTCACCGTCACCAGTATCAGAACTCTTGCTATTCTGTGTTCTGATATAAGATATATAATTATTATTGTTGACAAACAAGAACATCATACGACACAAGATAACATTGTATTAGCAGCAGCTGGCAATAGCTTACTCCTCTTTCTGGAGATATAGAAATTAAGCCAACTAAACACTTGCTTAGCACTTAAATCTTAAATGAAGAAATCCCCAGAAAGTTAATCTTTATGTTCTTGAAATTAAGCAATATTGAGTGGGTGTGGCGTTTGATCTCGTAATAGCTTGTGTCGTGTGTACAGCACACCAATCTTTATAGCTGACCAGACCATATGTCGAATGTATTAATCTGGCAGCAATCATACTTTCCACACCATTTGGTGGAGCAGGCATCTTATGCTACCACTGCTGCTATGCTGATGTCGAATGATTGTAAATTGAGATGGAAAAAACACGGTTTCATTTTTAACGTAATTTACTTATGAATTCTAAATAACATAAATTGCGCACTTCCTCAACTGAAAAGCACACGGGTTAGATTGAGGACCAAGGAATCCAAAACCGAGGTCATATACGTAGTATTATGTATATTCTGTTTTAATTAATGGCGAAGCTAGTAGAATGCAAGGAAGGGTGTTAGATTCTTCCCCGGAATTTAAGGGATTTATAAACGCATACGATCCAATCATAAGTACTCATATTTGTTAGATTTACTCAATGCAATAATTTTACTTCTTGCAAGGAGCCCTAATTGTAGTTTGTAATGTGTTAAATTATACTGAGTCACAATTATGGCCCGGCCAGGGTCAGGCCGCCAGAAAATCCAAGTCACCCGCACCTAGCATTGTACTGTTCTCAAGGCGCTATTGGCCAAACCGGGTTGAAACCATCCCATGACCCGTGCTGTGGAATATTTAGTTAAGTTCACTGGGTCATTCCTTGTTTACAAAATTGAATCTATACTGAAGGGTGGAAGGCGAGACTGGATATATGTATCTTGTTGAAATTAGGTTTCTAGGCCTGATGCCTGATTGACGTTGGACGTGCTATGATATGTGTTTGACATCAATGCAGAAAGAAACACGATATAAGATTATAAGTCCAGCAAAAATCCAATCAAAATGCCAAGTTAGCTGCTTATGCCAAGCACATGGAGCACAGAGACTCAACGATTTCCAAGTTATAATTCATAATTAATGTAAAAATGAGCTTTCAATAAGCTTCATAGGGTAAGCAGTTAGCAGATCTTCCCTGCAGTTATTACATGCTACAGTTGACATGTACATATGTACGTATATGGCTAATGAGCAAATTGTTTATCTGTAGCTAAGTGGTGCCTAAGCAAGCTGCGCTCTGCGCTGTGAATTAAGATAAATAGTGGCTACTGAGCTGCTCAGTTGTTCAATCGTTATTTAACTGTTGAAGCAACGCCTACTTTACTTAGCAAATCGGTAATATAAGAGGACGGAGAACTTTTAACCTGAGATATTGAACTTTGAAGTGAAGTTAGTTTGAATTTTGAATACTCTGGCTAATTAATATATTATTTTTTGTCTGTTCACTATGGGCTACTACTCAGGTTCCAATAGTGAGTACTGTGATGAGTACTACTGGGAAGTGAATCCGTACTTCTTCATCAAACATTTACCACCACTCACGGATGACATGAAGACTCGAGTTCCTATTCTTCCACTCAAAACCCGAAGTTCACCTAAATACTCCTTAGTATTGGATTTAGATGAGACGTTAGTTCATTGTAGTCTCACGGAAATGAATGATGCGAATTTCTCCTTCCCGGTTCTCTGTCAAGACTGCAAATACCAGGTTTGTGTTGTGCTTTGTGCTACATTTAAAATAAAAGATTGACCTGACCATATCTGTGCGAGCTTTGAATGAGCAGCTGTATCAATTAGAGCTAAACTCAAATCTGGATATTTAACATTTATATATTTTCGCTTCTTTCCGTGCCGTGATTACAAAGTCGATTTTCTATATTCTTCGTCTTGCTCGGAGATGGCTTAAAAACCCAACTCAATTATAACTTAAATAGGTTTGTTTGTGTTTTGTCTTGGGATTATATCTTTTTCTGGGGTTTACTACAATGGAGTCAGTTCAATTCTTTTTAATTTTTAATGTGGCATTGATTCTTTCTGCTCAACGTTTGTTCGTTGTAAATTAATGGAAAGCCAAAATTCAAGGATCTTCTAATGTTATCCGCGGATGTTCGAATCTAAAACTTTCCGATTAACTGTTTTATTCGTTGTTTACTCAAATTCAGCATCACGGAACGCACCCATTTTAGAGTGCGATTAAGATTAAGGAAATGCGAACCAATAGGTAATGGAAGTATGGCTTATAAAAATGATAAAGTTCGACCCAAACTGGGTTAGTGCTGTGTTGTGTACAGTGCAGTGTTGATCTAGTTTAAGTCCAAGGCCTTTTAGCCAGATAACTCAGATAGAGCTAGAAACTTGAACTATGGCGAATGGCATGAATTGAGCGCTAGGAAAACTAATATAAAGGCAGCAAATTTTTATGCTATTGGTAGGAAATAGGAAAACACGCGAACTCTGCTAGAATTTTGGAATTTCCAGTTGATAACAAATCAAAGATGTGATGTATAGAGCAACTGACCGCAATAGTCACATCTCACATCTGCAGACACACCTTTAAATATAACCTACATAATGCGAAGCGAAACTCATGAACACGAGGAAATATTCTAACTTCTTGATTTCTACTGGTTTACAGGTGTATGGTCGGACGCGTCCCTTCTTTAGAGAATTTTTAGAGAGAGTTTCTTCCATGTTTGAAGTCATCCTATTCACCGCTTCCAAGAAAGTATATGCAAATAAAATTTTGGATTTATTGGATCCCGAGAGAAAATGGATCAAGTAAGTTGAAGGAACATCAAGTGTAGCTTTAAAGCATGGGAGACATCAGAATACGCTTTTGTTCGCATTAATACTAATGATATAATGCTAATCTACACACACGTGCTTCTGAATTTGCACTTGAGTTCACTTTTGGTGTGGCGAAACCATTTTTGAGATTTGAGATGAGCTGCTCATTTAAATGTGTATTCCTTTGCAGATACCGGCTTTTTCGCGACCACTGTCTTTGCGTGAATGGAAAGTACATCAAGGACCTGAGTGTGCTGGGGAGAGATCTTTCAAAAGTTATTATAGTTGATAACTCCATCCAAGCTTTTGGTTATCAAGTAAGTTACCACATTTCGATATCTTAATCGGCTATTTCTTTCTAGCTTATCAAAGTTTCTAATGATATCATTTTATTTTTTTTCAGTTGGAAAATGGCATTCCCATTGAAAGCTGGTTTATTGATCAGAATGATCAGGAGCTCATGAAATTAGTTCCATTTTTGGAAAGCTTGGTCTCAATGGTAAGCATTTAAAAAAGTGCATTTTAGAATTTGAAGCGGTTCGGTTGTAACTTATCTGATGCCATTTTTTCTATTTTAGAATGAGGACGTCCGACCTCACATCCGAGACAAGTTCAAGCTCTTCAGTTACCTGCCAGCAGATTAAGCAGAAGGTTCTAATACTAAACAATTATGATGGTTTGTGGGATCGAAGTCTACCTAATTCGCGATAGGAAAAAAAGCTGTAAAGGGATCAGATTTTTAGATATTTTATGACAATTGCCACACTTATTGAAATACAAGGAATCGAAAGTTCAAATTAGGTAGGAAGGAAGAAATTACGTTGCAATTGTAAGATTTCAATTCTTCAAATGCTCTTGTTTTTAACTTTAACTGCACAGGTTGAGCGTCTGGTTTGTACATTGTTGTCAATTTTTTTGTGATGTGTGAGCTGAGGTTCTGAAAGTCCTTTCCTAATGATTTTCTTGTCACTGTCTTCTAACGTCCCGAGTTTTTCTACCAGTGATTGGTCATTGTATTAGGTTTTAGCTACGAAGGTTAGTAGCTATAAGTATTTAGTTTTAGTTGTGTGACTCGTATATTAATTTTACATTGAATTTACTAATATTCTTGTACCGGTATAATCTGTCACTGTCAGATGTGCACCTCGGATTAATACGCACTCGATTAACGGGAGACACCGAGATTTATTTATAGAAAAACTGAAGATTAGTATTTATGCAAACTATGAGATAGTCTATATTTATTATTATATTAAAAATGTAGTGAATTCGTATAAGTAGTAGGTCGTAGCAGTTTGAAAATTTGGGTTAACGAAGTGCAGTTACAGGGTTAGCTATTATCTACATAGTTAATTTAGTAGTTTAAAGTAACCAGAATTAGTGTATGTGTATGTGTACTGTACTGTGTACACAAGCGCCCTATTGACAATGTTAGACGTACTTAACTGGAATTACCTACTGTTGTGGGTCCGAATTGTTGGTGAAAGTGTCGAATGATTCTAAGATTTTAGACTTAGTTGACAGTTGACATTACCCTAAGCTATGTTTTAATAGAAATGCTTACACACTCTGAGAAATGGTTCACAAATATGAGTGCAATTTACGATACAATTGCACCTGCAAACTAGAATTCAATTTTTAATAGGTTAAATCAGACCCGTTGTTAAACTGGGCCTTATTTTGTGAACTGGAAACCAAAAACGTATTTAATTCTACTTCACGTGTTGATGTTGAGTGAAAGCAATAGCCTTGTGTAATTCTGTGCACAGAACTTCCAAAAGGAAAAGGAACTCATTCATAATACTATTCTATTTTATTCAACGTATAATTATTTTGCTATTTAGTTTACAGTTAGATCTGATAATTTTTTGTAATACTTCTTCAATTTATTGTCTCATCTCAGCTGAGGGCTTGGTCTGCTCTGTAGTTTTCTTTCAATCCTTAAGGATTCCTAGTGGCTTAGATAATTCACTTAAGTGAACTTTGATTGGTTGTAATTTGTAGGTAAATATTGTCGGTTATCAATTATCAATATTGGGACATGTAGTATAATGTAATGGTGATTGATTGATGTACTATGTCTCTTACACATGTGTTGGGCATTATTAACTAGCAAATAAAATGAGTTCAAACTTGACCGTGGAATTGAAATTGGTCGATTTATTTGAAAGTTGTCATTCCCTATTTTGACCCTGGTTTTTCTCACAATATTATTTTAGAAGCAAAAGAATCTAATCTATTTTATTCAAAATCAGTATCCTGTGGAAGATCAGCTCAGAAACTATGATTTGATGCTGGTTTCTGGTTTTAAAGACTTTTATTAATTAAATAGAAAGATGCTCATTTATTTAAAAGCGTATTTGCGGTCAAAAATAACATATTTTGTTGTCTAAGGAGTATGTCAAATCAAAATCGGTAGGTTTGTGCAAAACTTTACCCTATTCTTTAGTCCGTTGTGTCAAATGATATTCTGTCATGTAAAAACACAAGCCAACGGCAGGGGGAGCTATTCGGACACACACACACACACTGTATTTTCGGGCAAATAATGTTAGTCGGTCATGCTAAAACTTTACAAATTGCCTAATATTAGGGCTAAAGATTTTGGATAAAGCGTGTTTTTAATTGGCCAGCCACATGCTGGCCATGCTTTACACGCGAAGCTTTGATCTTTCACGAGCTTACTAGTATTATAAATACAAATCTGTTAAATTCGGCGTCTGATAGGCGATAGGCATATAATTTATGAATAATCATGAAAATTCAAATGACATCAAACTGCAATTTAGGAAAAGACGCATTGATTTATTCAAAAGTTTCTGATTGATTTGTTGCAAAAGGGTGTAAGATAGCAAAGGTAACTTGTCGCCAGTAACACTTGTCACCTGGATCCTGGAACCACAATGGAATACTGATATTGGAATTGGAACATGGACAATGGACATTCCCTTGATTTTCTAATTACATCTGCGCACGTAACGGTTACACTTTACACTATGTAATTCCTTTATTCCTATATTCTGAGCTCTGCTGGACTCTCGCTGAACTACTGGACCATTTCTTTTTTCGGAAAATATTCCCAGTAGAAAGCAGCTTATTGCATTTCCCATTGGATTCATTTAGAGAGCTCGTAGGAACCATCTTCATAAGCTTTTATTTTTAAATTAGTCAAGGTATAGCACAGGAAGTGCATTTCCAAACCCGTAGGTTGAGAAACCACTTGTCACATATTTTCCTATGTAATATTACGCAGTTTAACTCAATTGAATGTGATATTTGGTTACCGGTACTGGCCGCGCATGTTCAAACTCGTATTCGTTTGGGAAACGACTTATCACATATTTTACGGTACAATCTAATAAAATCTAGCCTAATAAATGTTACAAGTGGTTTCCCTTAAGAAAACAAACCATTGCCATTTCAGAACCAGCTTGGGTTTTCAAAATGTTCGCGTCATTACATTTAACATTTGCCAGTGCTAAAATATCTTGACCAATTATTTGAAATGATGTCATTTCAGTCAGAATCTGAACTGGAGATACTAATTTTATAGTAATTTGGCCACTTCGTAAGCCGCCATTGCAGCAGCGACGGCAGCAGCTCTCCGCCCCACAATTTCCCTCAGGTAACAGTCGACAAGGTAAATACAGTAGAGTCGGTACATGTACACGATGAGGGCGAAGACAATGAAAACGGGCTTATGAGAAGTGTACATGTACACCGGGACGGTGGACATCAGCCCAATCAGAAGATTCAGAATTGTCACAATTATCCAGATTTTGAGTAAGCAGAAGGACTTCTGAAAATAGAACCAATTATTTTCAAATTCATCAAGGGAGTGACGATAATTTTAGTTAATTGCTAATATTTTCTTCTACGTTTTGAACTATACTCGTAAAATCGAACAATTTTTTGAAAAGGCCTAATTTAATTTTTTAAATTCGAGGTTCTTACATTTCTAGCACCAAAGAAGAATATCACGGCGAGGAGGAGCTCAAAGATGTACCAGAGCAGATATATTCCCAGTATTGATAACTGTTCTTGTTCTAAATCAAGGCACACAATTAAAATTATGAAATAATATCAAAAATATAATTCTAAAAACTGTTACGTTTTTCTAACCTGTCAAATTTAGAAACATCACAATATCTTCCTGCTCCGGATTCTCAGCAGCGTATTTGTACAGTGAGTCTGGGCTCATCAGCAGAAGAATGAGCAGAGCACCCATGACGGTGATTCCGTAGGCCGCAAATCCCTTTAAAAAATAATATAAAATTATGATAAAATTCATTGGTTGCGTTACAATATTAAGAAAATCCGGTTCACAGAATTAAAATCACTGATAAAAATCACTATGTATGAGTGCATTGACTCACATTTAAGGCAATTAATTTAATCTGGGTATATATTTTTAAATATGGGCCTATGATGCCCAAGTCCAAGGCCTAATTAACCTTTCTTCGTATCATAAAAAGTAAACCGTTTTAATAGAAATTTAAATTATATCCATTCAGAATTACACCATTTTCTTAGTAAAACATACGTGTAAACGTCTTACAGATGCTTGACCATATCTATTTATAGAAATAATATGTACAATTAAGACCCATTAAGTAAAACATATGATACAACTTCTCACCAGATCAATTTTGGACAAAATCCGAGCCGTTCCATGAGAAGATGGCGAATTTTTAGTAAAATGGTAATCCGCCATTTTAGCCTAATACACAAATAATGTATGTTGAATTTCACGTGGTTCGTCTAATTTAAGGTTGTAACTGATCGTTTACAATCACGCGTCTCGAGCTCATAATTAAATCTTATTAATTAATAGAGTAGAAAGTTAGAATGGTCGAAAGTCGTCTAGATATAATTGGTGGTTAAAATGTTAAAGGTAGGAGAGATACGTTTGTGGAGTTGATTATGTACGGAAAGTTTTGGTTCGAGTATGGAGGATAGAGAGCTTTCTAATGATCTGTACTGGATTTCATATTAGGATTCCAGCTTGAGCTCACAGAATGCCCTTGAGTTTGAGACTTTCTCCAGGCTTTCTCCTTCTCCAGCTTCGCTGAAAAGAACCCATTAGGTCCGCTTGTCAGAATCCGGGACTCAGACTCGGGTCGATCCCACTTCCTCCACACATGCGTTCTGCTTCAGCTTTCCATGTATTTGTAAATATAACTGGTCTATTTCTACATATCTACCGGAATCAATGAGAGCCACTAGCCACTGTGCATATGTTAAGATATGGCTGGAAATTGGCCAAATTTTAGACCAAAAGGTCTTATGGGATGGTCCTGTCTGTCCGTCTGTCCGTCTGTAGCCAGTTTTGCGGAAGCGCAG
>JAQFYU010001213.1:0-15890 GCA_034694905.1 Ceratophysella granulata | reverse complement strand
TAGTTTGTTCAAATTCATTGAGCCGTCTTCCTGTAATTCCCCTTCGAAAATGAGCATTTCCCCATTTGATTGTATAGAGAAATCTCCCCACCGCGGTACCCACCCAATTTTCTCACTCTTATTATGGCCATGTCCTCTCCCTATGTTACTACATATGTACTACTGCCTGATCAAGCTCCCTGACACTGACTGTAGTATTTTAAACCACGGAGGTTTTGCATCTTTTTAATGGACATCTATTTTACAGTAAAGCAAAGTAAAGTAAAGTCTTGGAGTCATTTGACCTTGGAGAATTCTGAGTTATGCGGGTAAGTCATGACTCATGACATACGTAACATACAAATGCATCAGAGTCGCGGAAAATCCCACGTTGGCGGTTAAATCACATCCAAGTTCACAGTCAAATTTAATGCGATTTAATAGGCAAATTACGTTTCTAATTTAAATCTCGTAACATCACATTGGGATTTAACGGGACTTAATAGGAATAAGATTTTTCTAACTTCTTTGTCACTTTGATTGAATCCCAATCACCAACTTTTTTTGAAATTCCATTAAATCACAATCCCATTGAATAAAACCCGGACAGTGACTCTGAAATGCATAAAAGTGGTATTTCTCGCATGTGTTTGGTTCATAGGGTTCATTTCACACGCCTTGCCTTGTACGAAACCATTCGGGCAGCCGTAACCAACGCAACCGGGACCGAAAACTACCCACACAACTTTCATAGACACAGATTACTCTTACTTATCAATATGTTTAGAAATAGGAAATACACAGAAGTAGACAATTATTTAGCTTCAGCTTCCCAAAGCAAATGGGCTTGAAACGCACAGAAAAGAATTTAAGGATTAATATAAAGTTATACATAGTTATAAGTGAACAGTGATATTTATTGTTTGGCTCCGTGTTCTACTTTAATTAAACTATGACTACGTCTACCGCACCCCACACTACCTCAACATTCAGCTCCAACAATTTTTCCAAACAACAATCAGTGTGATTCAGATTTAATCTATTGCACGCAGTTGCTGTCCATCTAATTGTCTACGTAAGTATTTTGATGAAGTACATTTTGTTGTGCCTGATGCCTGACTGAGATCAAACTCCATTCTAAATCCAAATTCAAAGTTCAAACCCAACTGTGTGTGAACCGCTTTAGACATTTTAAATCTAATTTCCACAATTTCCCATTTTTGCCTTGTCTTTACTTACTTTCTGTACTTATACGTACGTCCGTATTATATAGTACACATAAGTGACAATAATTGTTAAGTAAATTCTTTTTTATAGAATTCTAGGAATTTCACCGGTGAATTTCTATAAAGTCTCATTATTTCCTATCCTGCCAACATCCCACATATTATTCAATTCTCAATGCTCATGATGTGCAAAATATGAAAACGAAAAGCCAATACAATTTACCTAAATTACTTTTAATTCAATACTTAGTAAACTTGTACTTTGTACCCTACTACACGGAAGATATTGAAAATATTGTGTTCTGAGGCTAGAACTTCTGACTGAGTATCACAAATCACAACTATTATTGTAATAATAATTCAAGTCCAGGTTCCGCATTTGAATCAAAAGAAAATTGTCTTATATTACTTGTTTATAGCCTGGAATTCGTCAATATTTGCATTTGTATCAGGTACCTTCAATTTTTGACTTCTGAAGATAAAATGATCTGTATGGAGATCACACACACACACGTTGTGTTGTGTTGCGTAGCGTCGCATGCGATCTACAAAACTGAAATACTATTACACTTTACGATTTAATGTCGGCGTACCATGCATCTGGCCGTGCCGAAGAAAAACAAGCTTTCTCTTCCTTCTTGCAGGCAAAGAGGCAAATACCATAAGCGGCCTAATTCCTGCGTATTTATTTATGTACCTTGTTTCAAGGTATGTTGTGTATTGTGTGTTGTTCCTTTCACCGCTTTCACCAGTTAAGTTGCCAGTAGTGGTTAGTGGTGCAGTATACATATCTGTCGTCAGGCGAACGAGGTTTGTTGTTGGCGTTAGACAACATCGAAAAGTTATCCAAATATTCTAAAATACACTTTTCCACATTAGTTTCATGGATATTTATGCAAGGTTTCTTAAATACGATACGATATTTATGTAGTTTTGTATTTATAATCAAAACCAGATCCAGAAGACGTTGCGATGAAGTCGGGGGGTCAGAAAACGGATGCGTCATGGGGTGTCACATTTCTTCCACCCGTCAACATTCAGGCGGGCATTGAAGAGGCTCTGGTCCGAGAACAAATCAGGTCGGAAAACTTCAGAATCAACTATGAAACCCTCAAGAGTCTTCATATCAGGTACTTACCTAATACATATTAAAACCTATGTTGTATATACGACATACAAACGATATAAGAATACTATTCGATGTTGATGTTGCAATATTTTGTCAAATGTTGAATGTGTAGAATGAGCGCGTGTCCTTAGCCATTTACTTTACATAGAAAGCCAAGGCTGTGTATTGCATTTGAAGTTATAGAGCATAACTCAAAAGGTGTAAGGTACGTACGTACCAGGTACCATACTTTTGACTTTTTACTGCTTAAAGTCAAGGCTATACTACCTTTCCTTTTGCTGTCGTCTATCGCTCTCGCGCTAGGACCTAGGTCAATGTTACTAATACAATACATAAAACATCCCACAACTTTGCACCTGCATCCACTATTATCGGGTCTCGCTTAGCCGAGCGTAGAGCGACACTCAACCCAGAAAAACCAGGTCTTGAGTCTTGAGTCATTAAATATATTTTCTGAAGCCTTCTTTGTTCAATTTCCAGGCTTAGGAATCAAATTATATCTGCTCAGCCAGAAATTCTGGATTTGGAATTGTATAGGAAGAAGGATTTCCCTATTGAAAAGAAGTCTGAATATAGTCGTGATCGTGAGCTTGCTGGTCCATCAAAAGCTGTTCAGACAGTAAGATTCCTTGAACCTTGGCCTATTTCATATAATATAAAATGTTGTTGCTCATGATCACGATCATAGTGACCCATACCATAACTATTGTCAGTGCCAGCTTCCATTGGAGCAGGAGAAGTCCGTTCGAGAGCTCAAGTTGGCATTGGAGGCTCAACCTGGGAACGAAGATCTGAAAGCGCTTTACTTCTCCATTCTGAATCAGTACAAAACTTATAAGGACAACACCTATGGTGTGATGAAAAAATTAACAGAAGAGTACGATCAAATGGTAAGCCTCCTTGTGTGTAGTTTACCAATAATGCAGAGGCCGACTTGGCCCTACAAGCTTTGTGTCCGACGCCTCAAAGCCATTCACTATTACGATTCTTGTGTTCGGAAGGGCCTCATCTTCCAAAAAAGGGTTTCAAAAGTTTTATAGTTTATGTTTCCACATTACAAATTACAACAACTGTAGAAGTCGATCTTTGACTTGTACCCATTATGATAAATGTACCTCATTCACAGCATTAGGCATTAGCCAATGACAGTCCACTTCAGGGCTTTGAAACGTCCTATAATACGTATACGTATGACGCGTGGAACTCTGCCTTTCGTTGCATCTCGAGTAAGATGAGCTTTAGCGTCGATGCTAAAGAAATGTTTCTATTTTCCTTCTCATTTTATAGTTGGAAGTGATTAGAGTCAAGTTTCAGTTTCGGTTGGATCAGTCTGTACTGGAATTGTCTGAAACGTCTTGCGAAAATAGAAAGTTAACGCGAGAGGCTGTACGCCTGAGGAGTGAAGTTGATGTAAGAATATTTAGCGTCAATCGCTATTAATAATACTCCAATTTCTACTTACTGTGTGAAAGTGTCAACGGATGTAAGACGGTTCACCATTCGTTTACAATTTATATTCCAGATATTGAAAGCTGAAATGGAGCGTATGGTCAATGAACTTGCTCAGCCTGTATCGACGAATCCAAAGAAATCTAAATTAGAAGAATGTATTGAAATTCATGTGAGTATAATCTTGATCTTGATAATATGATCTTACTTAGGCTAGTACCAAATAACAATAATATTTCACGATCCTGGTTCAGGCACACCATGATAAGTGCCAATTGGAACTCCGGATGTCCCGTCAGCGAGAAGAAGCATTAACTAAAGAACTGGCAGCCCGTGAAACTCATTTGGAAGAAGCCATTCAGAAGTTGACTGATGAGCGGAACGACCATATCGTCGAGGTTCGTTCGCTCCAATCAGAGTTGGATCGAAGCGAGCTCACGCAGGCTCAGATGAAGTCAAATCTTAACTGTAAAATTAGTGGTAAAGTACTAAAGATCCTTCAGCCATTTTCCCTTTTTGCATCCAAAACAATTGACATTGCCTCCTATATTTAATTCTTCAGAAATCAATGCTACTATTCAAGAGCAGGTGAAGCACACTGAGAAGTTGACCAAGTTTGTTGATGAGCGGGAATACGGCTATGCGGAGGCTAAAGAAGAATTGAGCCAATTCGTGTCTGAAATAATGAGAAATTCCAATGAACTTGTTCATGTAAGGAACAGAATTCAGAAGTTGTATATATTAAACATCCATAGTTTATAATGAATGTTGAAGTACTTAATTTATGTAGTTGTTTTAATCGAATATGCAATATTGACTACAGTGTCTGCAAAAATCTGTTGAAGCAAGTCGAAAAGATTCAGAGCATGTGAATGAGTGCATGGCAGACCTGCAGCGCAAAGCACACGACTACCAAGACCTTCCAAAGAAATACGCTTCCTTGATTAACTCTGCTAATGAGAGAGTAATTGAAACCATACTAAGTTGTACCAGCTTCGAAACTACTTGCAACAACATGAACACAGAGAATGGACTGAACGAAGAGAACAGGGAGAATAACTTCGAATTGACCTTTCAAAATTCCCAGAAGAAGATCAACACAATGCTCCACTATCTGATGAGCTATAGGCAAGAAATGACGGATACAATATGTCGATGTCGCAAGCGTGTATCATCTCTCGAGTCGAAGCTGAGCAAGCAGAGGGACATCAACCTTGAAATCCTAGAGAAGTTGAAGATGGACGTGAAGGTAATAAAATTATCTTAAATCCTTAAATACCAACGTAGGATAAAAGTAATCATTGATTTAAACAGACCATTCGTGACTATCGTCACGCTGCACGAAAACACCGCTCTCTTCTCCGGAATATTCAAAGTCAGCGGATCGAAGATCGAAATGAAGAAGCCCTTAAAGTTATGTGTACAACATCGTCTTCAGAAGGTGCAATGAATTCGTCTGTTTTATGGCAATCTCATTTCTCCTCTGCTTCCGCCTCACCCGAGCCTAAGTCACCATTTTCGAATTCAAAGCATCCCAGACTTCTTCTCCAAAATTCGCCAGAACCCAAGCTTCTGGGCGCAACATCGACAGTTGACAATCCTCTTGTTCCAAAATCTGGCGCTATTACAGAAACATCGGTCCCACCCTACTTCGGTAATTCATCACGATTAACACATCCGACCTTACATTCAAGTATTGTTGCCGACCAAGACGAACGCAACGAATTGATGTACAGAAACACTAGATCTGGAAATACTTTGAGGAGTCGTACTACTCAGCAACGTAACTTGGAAATTGACGGAGGAAGTGGGGATACTGGAAGACCTCAGGGTGAACTCATTCAACATTTGAAATTTGTCCAAGTACTTTACGGTTCAGATCCAGATTTAAATCATCATTAATTCTCACACAATTATATCCATGAATGTTTACAACGAAAAATATAACCAACATCTTATTAAATATTTAGGACTTGATGGTCAAAATGTTACTGATCTGTTCTCGAGTATGAGTACATCCATGAGTAGCTAGAATCATAAAATAAATACTGATTAATGGAAGGTTGGAAAAGTTGTTCATCAATTATTCCACAAATGCTTACAAATAAAAATATCAAATACTTAATTAAAATAAAATATCTTAATGTTTAGATTTAGATCTTGTGATGATCAAGCATATACTGATCTTTGCGCGAGTATTATTAATGAATTAAATATTGATTAATGGGAAGTGGGAATAGTGGTTCATAATTTTTAATTTTAGAACTTAACTCGCTCCAGATGAATTACTGTTTCCACACAGCTATAATTACAAAACTCGATACTCGACAATACGCCGGGCCGGTTAGCCGTATCATGTGAGAAGTTCAAAACCCAGAAACATAGTCAAGTAGTTTATACTTCAGACCCTGATCTAAATCATGATTAATTCTCATACACATTTATGTCGATAAACTTTTTCAATAAAACTAATATCATATTGAATATTTCGGTCTTGTGATAGTCCAATCGCTACAGTTCTCTAGCATGAAATAAACGGAATTCAGAGTAAAAGGGTAAATGTCAGACATGGGCAAGTGGTTGTTTTAGCTTGTGTCCGGGACGGGGCGGCGCTAGCCGCCTCAAAAATATATTAATTCTGAAAAAATTTATCAATTTGAAAAAAATTAGAAAGCTCCGTCAACTACAAAAACAAGATTGGAATTCACCCAATTGCTAACACAAGCTAGAAATAAGCTATAAATTAACCCAATTGCTAAGAAAAGCTAGCAATAAGCTAGGAATTCAATCAAATGATAACACAACATAGAAATAAGCTAGAAATTCACCCAATTGATAATACTAGCTAGTAGAAATGAGCTATAGGTACAAGAACTTAACCCAATTGTTAAAACAAGCCTGAAATAAGCCAGAAACAATGTAGAAATAAACCATCCTATTTTTAAAGCTCGCTAGAAACAAAAATTATCTTGAAACAAACTCGGAATAAGCTAGAAATTCACGCAAGTATTACAACAAGCTAAAAGGAAACAAGCCAGAAGACTTTTGGCAGGCTAAAATCGTGAATCGCTTCGAAAAAATTTCGTACGCTTTGCGCAATTGGTATTTCTGTATAATATTAATTTGGACTTCTTGAGCGGCAACAGGGTCTAGCAGTGTAAAGTCGGATAATATTCTTCTTGCGCTACGTGTAAGGTTTTACTTCAAATGATATTATTTTGGACATCTTGGTAGGGTAAAAGGTAAAATCGTAAACGGTTTCAAAAATCCCTGCACTTTAGAGTAGATATTGTCGAAAGGCGAATAACAATAAGTCATAGACTGGCCCAAATTTTCTAGCAATTTTTGTGAATATGGGTTAGAAAATGTCAACAATCATTCTAAATTGACAAAATTTTCTTGCGCTTCGCGCAAAGGTTTATTAACCATCATCACCGATAGTTTTCAATCTGAATTATTGACAAACGACCAACTTCTTTGCGCCTCGCGCATGATAAAAGGTGTAAACAATCCTTTCGAATTTTGTAAACCTTCGTAAACCATGCGTAGTGTGCTTGATTTTGATTGATAATCAATGCTTGCATTCGCCTTACTTATAGAGGCAACCTTTCAGCAATTGTTCCAAAACAAATCCAAAAAATATTTAAAAGTCCAAAAAATGGCTTCAAGGGACGGGTCTAGAGCTAACCAACTTGCCCATCTACGGTAAATGTAACTTAACCTCACAAGTAAGAAAAACTGAAAATCAAAGTCTAGTCGTCGCTCTCACTCTCTTCATCGTCAGAATTAAGAACACTTGTGGCGAAGGATGCGAATTCGGCAAACTCTGGGCACTCCATCACTGCTTTGAACTCTGAATCAGCATTAGTTTCTTCAACCTTATCCAATCTTAAAATCATATTTCGGACACGACTGCTTGAAAGAAAATGCTTCAACCGGTCCAAGTTTCCTGTGTGAGATCAATTTCTGAGTTAGGCATTGGAAATACGAATTTGGACTTGTGTGTCTTTGATAATACATATTGGCTGTTCAACTTGAAATCGGACTTGCCTCCAGTGGTAAGTCGTGTGAGCTTGTCAAGAGGGACCGTGTGTCCTGTCGGGAATAAGTACGGGGTCCTTCCAGAGAGTGTTGTTGGAGTTACGGGACAGATTGTGGTTGTTGCTGCTGCGGAGTCCGCCGGTTTTGCACAGGTGCCATCTACTTTATGGGATTTGCAACATGCTACCGAACAGCTATATTCAATATAACAATAGCAAATAGTAGTCGGATTAAGTTCAGACACATTATACACATTAGTATGAATCAATTAACATCAAAGGTTTTCACAGGTGAGATTGTGTGGACCAGGTTGAATATATTGAAGCACAACTATTTTTTTACAGTGTATAATCTCAGCTTGAATTGGAATATTCAGAAATCTTGACATCATACGCTTTAGCTTAGTATTTGTCTGTCTTGTTAAAGAAATATTTACGAAGTTGATGACAAGATACGTTAAAATCTTCTTCAAAACTTTGATAGTATTATTGGACAAGACAAAAATACTCTGACAATTGCAATCCAAACTAACCGGATCACTGAAGCCGAAAAATTAATAGTTCTAGATAGTGTGTGACGTAATACCAAGTCATCAAGTGAAGGGTTGGGGTAAACAAAAGTGCGCCAAGGACAGGACACTAAATCCCGCGAGAAGTTTTTATCCATGTAAGTAGGTTAGGTTTTCCGAAACGCGCGCTTGGCTCTGATTGGTTGGCGCACTCTGGTTTACTTTGACCAAGTGCAGATATCGCCAGAAACTACGGCTGAACTTAACCAGCAAAAGGAAGAGTAAATTCCTATACAAATTAATTCACGTTCATCATGTACAATATACAATTTTGTTGGATACTGAAATAAATATAGATCAGGATATTGCGTTGAATCTAGCCAAACCACCGATCATTCGGAAAATTGTACAATATAAGTCATGATTGCATGCGCGGCATCCTGAGTAGTGCAGTGGTGTCGTGTGGGTTAAGTACTTTCGCTCTTTTCAGTTGGTAGGTCATACACTAATAAGGTGGGAGATGATTACTTGTGTGTGGCCTACCAAAAACATTTTTATATTTGAATGGAATTCAGGTTATGTCAAAAACGCCTGTTTGGTTCATGCAAATAATTGAGAACAGAAATGTTTCGCAGTATATTGAAACTACTATCTTACCACTTATCAACATTCAAATCAAGTGTTATGCTAGCACAATTTGTGATATAAATCTAAAACAATGATATGTATACTACGCGTAAGTATATTTAAAAGAAACAAATTGAACCTCGTACATAAATACATTGTTGGGAAAAACCTATGAAGCGAACTACTTAACTCTTGATCACGCCTTAGGTACTGATATTGTATACATGTATATTGCACTGCCATTTACTCCTAACAATTATTTACATGAGCCAAAAAAAGAGCGCATTTAGCAAAGTACATGAATTCCATTCCATTTCGATGCAAATGTAGGCCACACGTAAAATCGGGATTCACCTCAGAGTGTGGCCTACCAAATATGTAGGAGAGAGAGAACCGGTAGGCCACACACTGCATCAACCAGTGTGCGACCTACACCGTCAGTGAGACCCACATTCAATCGGTACTACATATATGGTTTTAGTACAGACACAAATCTCCTTGCCCATGTAAGTATCGATTAAGATTTGATTTACTACATTTTTTTAGACTTACTATTTTAGGTAGCACGTCGGGCACTTGTACTTGGGCGAGATTACTGTACAGCAAACGCAGGTCTCTTCCTGTACTTCCACGTCTGTCTCCAAAACTTCTTCATCGTTAAAGCGTTCAACCGGACCTCTACGCCGACGGCGACGGCGACCACCTCGAAACCTGCTTAGTGCCTCATCTACACCCGGTCCATTGTTGTAGCCGCCACGTCCACGGCCTCCTCCTCGTCCACCGCTTCCACGTCCACGTCCGCGACGTCCTCCTCGGAAATGACCTCGGTCGGTTTTCACTTCTCCTGATCCTGATTCATCTTCCGCCCGAGATCCCCTGACATTTCCACGACCACGACCTCTTCCTCTAAAGTGACCTTCTCCACTGTTCTCTTCCATATATTCACTTTCTTTAGTCAATCCTCCTCTTCCATAACCTCGACCTCGACGCCGACCCCATTGCCGTCCACGACCACCTCCACCTCTATTACAGTTTTCCTGGTCGGAATTCTTCCCTGGCGCTGGTGGCAGGTTTACCATGTCTGATTCCGTTTCCATCACGCTATTATTGGCTATTGCTTCTCTAAAAATATCAGGGAAATAGCTTGAACATTCAACATTATTGGGCTCGAATCATAATTAGAACTCTGCTATCTAACCCTAAACCTTAACACCCAGTGTCAAGCACCTCCGAATTGCAAAAATATTAGACATAGTAATTACGTAAGTATCACATACCTCTCAATCAATAATGTTACTCGATGCTGACACGTTCGGTATCGGTAGGGTAGCTTTCGGAACTTATGGAATCTCAAAATATCCGTTCTAAAAACAACAAATGTCACATAAGTGTAACAAAGCACAAACAACAAATCGAAATCAAAATGTAAATTCAAAAAAAAGAGTGAAGTCAAAGTAGCACGAGGAGTGAACCAAGGAAATTGAATTTGAAATACATTTAGTTCGTGTGTACTTTCCCACTTTCGACGAAACGTGTCAATGTGCCCCACACCCAGGGAGCTTGATCAGGCAGTAGTACATAGTAACATATGTTTCTATGTATGTATGTACTACTGCCTGATCAAGCTCCCTGCCCCACACCCGGATCTGTTTTAGTCGTGACAAATTGAAAATCATAGAAAATCTATGTATGTTGGATCAAAAATATTCTCATTTCTTATTTGTACGTTTTTTAAGCTAGCATGCATTACAATTGCAATTCAATATTATTAAGACCTACGATAATGGGAAGGATCACAATTATAGCCAACCTCTAGTCTTAACTTAAAATGCATCCTAAATCTGCAACCACTTTTGCCCGCCACCTGCAGCCAACACAGGTTTTATGTATAACATTATACATATACGATAATACTCTATGTATTAATAAATGTTAACTAATATAAATGCAGTACGAAGTCGATACAATTTTGATTTGAGTGACCATGGATATGAATTCGCATATTCAATATTACTCAATTCCAGTGCATGGTAGAAGTTGTACAAGCTCAATATTTAATTCCAAAATATTGTACCGAAATGCTTATTCTAGTTTAGTTTAAAATTATTCGAACACATACGTACAACTACAACTATCCACAAGTATTACACGGTTTTGTGGTGGCTATTGAACGGAATTTTTGAAATGCATAAAACATGCATTTTGGCACATAATGCACGTAAAAACGACAAAGCAAAGCTACGGCGGACAAAAAATGCACCAATTGCATAATTATTGAAATTAGGATATGGCGCCTTGTAACCTCTAGCATTTACTTTTCTGCAATGTAGTACACATTATGTTAATTTAATCTCAACATAAGTGATAAAACCCAAGGTTCCGCGGAGGGTACTTTTATCCCGTTGTTGTGGCTTTCAAATGCCTCATAAACGACATGACGATCCGATTAGACGATAACGGAATGTTTTAAGGTCTCACGGCGTCTCATGATGTCATGGAAAATCATGGAAAGAACGACAATGCGGTGGTGGTGTCATATGTGGATCATAATCTGACCCGTCATCTCGTCTCTCCAGTTAAGTTCCAGTCTCTCTGTTTCATTTTATTCAGTATTAACGGACGGGAATATCCGATTTATGAATGACTTCTATTGCAGTAAAGTGTATGTATACAGATGCAGACATTGCTGTAGCCCGTACGATTCTTGAGCACTTTTATCATGTCCAAGATAACAGGACAGAGAAATGCATTGTGCTTAATGTTATATGGTGTACTATGTGTGTTTCATCATGTCATACAGTACACAAGCATCCTCCTGTGTTTGAAGAAGATAAATTAAAAAATGCATACATAGTGATGGGCTTATAGAACTTGTAATAGGCTGAAGCGATTCATTTTTTCACATTTCAAACGAATATCTTCTGCATTGCGTTTTGCATTGCTGTTCTGCATCTTCCATTAAAAAAGTAGAAAGTGCATGGGGAAGGAGGAAAACACGAAAATTTAGCCATTTGGCGAAAAAAGAATCCTTCAAATTAGAACACATCTGGTAGCATATATTTACTTACCGGCATTATTGTTGGAAGAGAAAAATACTCGAAGTAAGATAGTAAATTAATAGACCAAAAAATATTTTAACATTCCTTTTGAAAAATTCTGCAGCCGAATCGAAAAAACTAAATCACCCGAATTCGCGAGCTTTTACTGGTCACTGTAGCAAAAATTTTCCCCAAAAATTTTCATGCATCTGTATTTAATTCGATAAAAATTTGACTTATTTTTTGGGGGGCGGGGGGAGGAACCTCTTGAGTCTGAATCAAGTTACCCGAACCCAACATGAATTATTAATTTGAGGCAAGTGGACCAGGAAAATGGACCACATTTTTTCGATTTACTTAAATTTGAATTTAAATTGATTTATTTATATCGCTGTTGCAACAATCTTCGATTATTCTTTAGGTTAATTTTTAAATTTTTCATCAAATAAAAAAATTAAACTTTTTTATTTCATTTCGTTGAATTTATTAGTTTTGAAAAAAAATCCTATTTTGGAAAATCAAAAATCCAGTTTTGTAAAAAAGCAAAGAATTGTTTTCGAAAGAAATGTCATCTTAAATCAGACTCAATATTCGAAAATTTTGGGATTCGCTAAGCTTTCTGACCAGGAAAATTTGAAGACCGCTAAGCCTAATGCTATTATCGATAATCTGCTTCGAAATCGGGTATTCCTCAACCTAAGCTTAAATTTTTGGTTCATAGCTGCCACCGTCCTATTTTTTCACTTACATCTCATCTTCAGAAGAAGAGAAAGATCAGTTGAGAAGGGAGATGAGCTTAGGAAAAATTGGGGTTTTTCGTTTGAAAGTGATATACTCGTCTTCTTGACTTGGAGTTGGAAGTTGGAACGAGGGTTGTTCTTCGGGTTTTCAACGCAAGCTTGCTGGGCTTGGGTTTGACAAACATGCCTCGAGCTTGCCTTCTGTGAGTCTTGGGCTTCCGTCCCATACATATTTATTCCCACTCGCCAACTCACATAGGACGCAGACACATGTGCGTCTGAATCCGGATTCCCTCCTGCGGTCCACGTCCCTTGAACAGAGACAAACAGACGTGTCCAGCACAGATCACTGCATGTATTCAAGTGTCTTATCTCAAACAAGACTGGTCAATTCGGTTTTGGACATCCAAATCTGGAACATTGAGTGGTTCGTTGATTTAAGCCATGATTTTACCTGGACTCCCTGAGGTAAAGAAAACAATTTTCACCTTATCTCAGAGTGTCTGAATGATTCAAATGGTCGTGGATTGGGTTACAGGCTCTGATTTCACTCTGCCTTTCACTATCAACTCCTTTCTCTCAACTACCTCCGACCATGCAATGCAACTGTCTTGTACTAAAACAGGTGCTTCAGATTGACTGATTTCTAAATAAAATTGTATGAGGTTCTAGAAACGTATTTGTCTCGAAATTCTGAATAAACTTGAATTTTTCTAATTAGACAAGCCTTTTTTCAATTTGGCCTGGACCATTCATTTTCAATTAAATTTATTTAAAATTTAGTTTAATTCCAAACTAATTTGTACAACACTTTTGCTAACTTGATCTTCTTCATGATTTGCTGTCAATATTTTTTGATAGCAATTAAATTACTTAATTGAAATTCCTATCAACATTCTAGGAAATTCGGTTCTTAATAAGAATTAGAGTCAACTGCTCAACGTATGCATAGACTTTCGGCGTACGATATCGATATTCTGCTCAAATTGAGTAAGTATATATTTTACTAAGTTTCCAAATAACGTGTGACTATCGACAAAACCCAGCTGATTAAGCTAAACCAAATACTGAATGAGAATGAGACACACAAAATCCGATAAATTACGCATTGCATCAACCTCAATTTCGGATCGGAATACTATATAATTTGAAATTCCTCCCAATTAAATCGCTAATTGCATATAAATGTGCCGATATACGGCTTAGATTTGCCAAAAATTGAATTAGGTTATTCCGGGCTTTCAATATCAATCTACGGCTTCTGCATAAGCCAAGTGCTATTGCTGTGCTGTACTACATGGAAGCAATAACGGTAATTCAGGCAGCCCACGTGAAATAATTGGATTACGCCGACTGGGAATATCCTATTTAATTTCTACAAGGAAGTCCTCACAGTAGGCCGCGTGGACCGCGATTAAATTAGTCATTGGGTGTGGAAATGCGAAATCGTAAGTATTTGCACAGATTGCACAGTAACATGTGTTGTAAATCTCAATTGGCGCACATGGTTCATGGGTTTTCCTATCTACTTCAGCTCCAGAGACCAGACCAGATTGAATGCCGGTAAACTTTATGAAATGTGAGCTATTGAGCCATGAGGCACAGAGCAATGAGCATTATTATTAATGAAGTGTTGGACTGAGTTAAGAGTTCATATTTCTTAATTATTGGTCTGGAAAAGGGGTAAAGATTTTATACAAGGAATGAATGGCTGTGTGCAGTACTGTGTGTGTAAGGCATAGAGTGCGCCTTACATGCCAGCAAAACGTACATTGATTTATCGATTAGAGAACTCCACAAAGTCGGGCCAGGCCAAGTCAGGGTATATGGTCTTAGTTAGTGCATAGTAAAGATATGCATCAGGAACGAACTGCGTGAGTCAGGCGGATAAAGCTGTAAACACAAACAATTATTTTGCAGTTTTCTCCCTAAAATTTGGTTACTCGCTTGGGTGTGCTCTGCATATTTAATTTATGATACGTCAAACCCAGCTTCTAGTATCTGTATCGGAAATGTATCGACTTTTCCAAGAAATGACATTGTGATGTATTTAATTTTGCTACTTCCGCAATGTTTTAGCATTTATTTACTCAACTAAAGTTTGCACACGACAAAACCACATTAACTGTAACCTAGAACTTCCCCATTTCTCTCATTAAGTTCTGGGTATAAGTAGATTTGAGATGTGAAATAATTAACCGCAATGGCACGCGTATCCTTATAAGTATCCTACATTTGGGCTTCTGTTGTAATTTGCAATATATAGAACCCTATGTATAAATATTTGCAATACGAGGGTTGTTTGATAAGTCTCGAAACTGAATATTATGTCGAAAACTTAGAACCACAGTGACGGAAAATTCCCACCAGAACAGTGAGATTTAATGGGATTTAATTGTATTGTGATTCAACGGGGTTTAATAAGGAAAAACAAGCTTCTGAAATAAATCCCATAACATCACAGTTGGATTTAATGTAATTTAGTGTGAATCTCGTTTTTTAACTTGTCTATTCCAATTATTAAATCCCATCACACCATTTTATCGTTAAATCCGATTAAATTCCATTAAATCCCAGGGAATGACTCGTTTTAGTTAGCCCTATTATATTTTTTATCCCGGAGATTAAATGAAAGCACTTTTGAGCGTGCTATTTGAAAATTACAATCGAGAGAATCAGTGCTTTAAAACTAAGACAAAATATTTGTAATTTACCAAAGCACCACCACATTTAAAACTGTAGGCTCATTTGAAAAACTTGTAATTAAATCATATTTACTTATCATACAGACCTCGTTATGGCAAAAAGACCATGGCATACGCCTCGAAGGACAAAATACTTGTTTGTCGAATTCGGTTTGCTTTATCGCTTGGAATGCGTAGAGCAAGCTAACGAAGTCCGGATATTTCTTGTTGACGGAAACTTTTGCTATACGAAAACTACAGATGAACCGGAAATGATGTTGAATCTATTGGTTGAAAATTTTCCCATCCGGAGAGTTCTGTAATTCTAAAATGTAACTGTATGTATTGTAGAATAGAATTTTATACTCTATTCTTTGTATGTAGTGCATGCAATACTTAGCTTCCTGCTTTCATTGTAATTCTTGGTTGATAAGAAATGGAAAAACTACATGGCTATATGTTAGAACCA
>JAQFYU010001212.1:0-15894 GCA_034694905.1 Ceratophysella granulata | reverse complement strand
GATTTGGAAGAGCCGACCATTTCGTGCTTGACCTTGACCTAATTCAGTGAATTTCGCAACTATTTTTATGAAACCTATATAATTGAGGTTTTGTAACAACACGAGCAGTAGTCTACTTATTGCATTTGCTATGCGTTGAAAAACTGTTTCATTTTTCTATCCGTGCCTTGAAAACTGTTTCGGTTTTCTATCCGTTTCCTTCTGTCAACGGACATTTGACCTTGACCGAAAGCATGACCTTTGACCTTGTCGTCGTATCGTTATATTTATGCATTTATTATGTGTGATTGAGCAAAATATTTTCAATTTTGGTTATAAATTTATCTAGTTTTGAATTTCCCATTATCCGTGCATATTTCGCGATATCTTTGTCCTTCGACCTTGTGCTAAATTTGGTATATTTCGCATATATAGTGTCAATTTAAATTTACATTGGAATGAATATTTAATTTATATGATGATGACATGATATTAATGAATTATTTACATCTATTGTCGACAAATTATTGGCATTTGAGAAAACGCACAGCTTAGCTTTATAATCTAAAAATCTCATCGAGTATTTGCGGGAACGGCAAAATAGTTCAAATTCGGTCAATCTCGTCCATGTGTGAAGTCAATTATATATTTTGCAAAACAAATTCGTGTACGTGACCTAAGACCCAACCATGTTGACCTTGAGCTCCAAATCCGTCCGTATAATTGGAAATGTTCGGCAACCGCTGCTCAATCTATTTCCCAAGTCCAGTATATCATCATTCCGGATACCCTTTAGGGTTCAAACGAGAACCAGAGCACTTGTCGCTAGACTCGGAGTACCCGGTCAAGGTCATTCATACTCGGGATTTTCACATCGAACTGGACCACGATTCTACTCATCATCCACCTCGGACGGAAGCAATAAGAATGACGACGATGGGCAGGATGGACAAGATGATGGTGACGGAGATGCAGAGAAAAAGGTCATTTTCGAATTTTCAAGCATTTTGGGTGTATTGTATTTGCAATGCAATAATAATGTAATTACAATTTTTGAAACACAATTCTATCTGTTTCACATTTTTTAGTCGGCGAAGAAAGTTGATCAGAAGTTATTGGAAAGTGGGTCGGAGGACGAGTATCATGACAATCCAATTCGTTCGATTATTCCAATCACATCCACTGTGCCAGACGTATTTCCACAAATGCCGCTGATTGCGGTTGCACGAAATCCTGTTTTCCCGAGGTTCATCAAAATCATTGAAATTTCTGACCCACGACTCGTGACACTCGTGCGGAAGAAAGTACGATTAGGTCAACCTTATGTTGGAGTTTTCTTGAAGAAAGACGAAAAGTAAGTTTCATAGTGGAAGGAAATAATGAACACGATGTACTTCTTCTATGTTGGAATATGTCATGTATTTTTTTTCTTTGGAATTCCAGCTGCAACAAAGATCTTGTTTCATCCCTTCAAGATTTGCACAAAGTTGGAACATTTTGTAATATTGTTGAGCTGCAAGATATGGGAGACAAATTAAGAATGATTGTTATGGCACATCGTCGAATTCGACTAATTGGACAGGTGGTGGTTGATGAAGAACCGGAAACTACACCTGTCACTACGTCCGATACAAGTCCTACGACGTCAGACACTGAAGAAAGCTTCATCAAGAAACGACGGTTCAGGAAAAGAGCTAATAATGCCAAGAAGGATGCGGAGAAGAGTGCCGAAGAGTCGGTCAAGACTGAAGAGACGGAACCAAGTAGCGACGAAGGAACAAGTGTGTCCGACACCGAGTCGACAGCTGCAAAAGCTGTAGAAACCGAAAAACCCAAGGATGACACTTTCATTCCAGTTCCCGTCCTCATGATTGAGGCTGAGAATCTTAAACCTGATCGACCAGCTATGACCACCGAAATTAAAGTACGTCGGCGGTATGCGAAGGAATTACCACAGTTGAAATTACAACCCAATTTTCTTATTGGAATTTACAGGCTTTAGTTCAAGAAATTGTTCGAACCATTCGAGATATTATTCAACTGAACCCTTTGTATCGAGAGTCGGTTCAGTCCATCATTGCCCAAGGAGAAAGAGTCGCCGATGATCCTGTTTATCTATGTGATTTGGGTGCTGCTATTACTGGTTCAGACAGTGCAGAGTTCCAACAGGTCCTTGAGGAAATCAATGTAAGAAATTCTGCCAAATATCTGATCAAGTCACTATGTATATAGCTGCAAATGATCCAGTTTTCAATTTCTTCCCTTGCAAAAAGGTAACCAAGCGGCTGATGATCACTTTGAGCATGCTCAAGAAAGAACTGGAACTTAATCGGCTCCAACAGAAAATTGGGCGTGAGGTTGAGGAGAAAGTCAAGCTGCAGCATCGGAAGTACATGCTACATGAACAACTGAAAGCTATCAAGAAGGAATTAGGCATTGAGAAGGATGACAAGGAGTCAATTGAAGAAAAGTTTCGGTCACGACTAAAGGAGAAAACAGTTCCAACACCAATCATGGATGTAATTGAAGAAGAAATAGCCAAATTACGATCATTGGACAGCCACGCTTCTGAGTTCAAGTAACTACAATAGAGCATTGAGCACTTGACGTAATGATATCCATCAATGTGAGCTTAGAATTCTCAATAATACTGTGTTTTTTGCAGTGTAACGAGAAATTATATCGATTGGTTGACAATTCTACCGTGGGGCATTCATAGTTCTGAGACCCTTGACTTAGGAAAAGCGGCTGAAGTCTTGGATGAAGATCATTATGGGATGGAGGATGTCAAAAAGCGAATTTTAGGTGAGAGTATAAATCAATCGTATTCAAATGGAACTGAAGAAAATGGTGCTGATGATTGATTGGTCTATGTGCTAAAACATTTACTCTATTTTGTAATAGAGTTTATTGCTGTGAGCACACTCCGTGGAACTACACAAGGAAAAATACTTTGTTTCTATGGACCTCCAGGGGTAGGAAAAACCAGTATCGCTCGTTCCATTGCAAAAGCGCTAAATAGAGAGGTATTGTTGAACATCATATTCAAAAAATTGTTGTGATAAATATATTCAAAGTATCCTGTTTGATCTTCAGTATTTCCGGTTCAGCGTGGGTGGAATGACTGATGTGGCTGAAATTAAAGGTCATAGAAGAACATACATTGGAGCTATGCCGGGTAAAGTGATTCAATGTCTCAAGAAAACTAAAACGGAGAATCCACTCGTGCTAATTGACGAAGTTGATAAAATGGGACGGTATGACTTCAATTCTTTAGTTGAGACTTTGCACAACTCGTGTTGTTAAACTGTAAACTTATTTTGAATCATTTTGCAGGCATAGCTACATGGGAGACCCAACTTCAGCTCTGTTAGAATTACTTGACCCTGAGCAGAACGCAAACTTTCTGGATCATTACTTGGACGTTCCAGTGGACTTGTCCAAGGTGCTTTTCATCTGTACTGCAAATGTTACAGACACAATTCCAGAACCACTCAAGGATCGCATGGAAATGATTGACGTCTCAGGATACGTTTTAGAAGAAAAGTTGGCAATTGCCGAAAAATATTTGATTCCACAACTAATGACCAGTTCTGGATTGAAGGACGAGCAAGTATCGATTGACAGTTCAGCCCTAACTGCTCTTGTCAATTCATACTGTCGTGAGTCAGGTGTTAGGAATCTTCAGAAACACATTGAAAAGGTTAGAAAATTCAAGAGGTTCTGGCTCTCACATTATTTTTGAATTTAACTGTGTATTATAATGGTTCTTCTTTCTGTAGATTTTACGCAAGGCTGCCTTTAAGTTAGTGAAAGAAGGAATGGTGAAAGTTGACGTGACCAAAGAAAATATTGAGACGTTTGTAGGGAAGCCGGTATTCACGCAAGATAGATTGTATGATGTCACTCCGCCTGGTGTTGTTATGGGCCTTGCTTGGACGTCCATGGGTAAACTTAGCAAATTAATAATGATAACTTTTAGTTGATGAGTATAAATTTAGCCTCTCCTGTTTGCGGTTGCAGGTGGTTCCACGTTATTCATTGAAACGAGCCTGAGGAAGCCCACTGACACTTCCAAAGAAGAAGGAAGTTTAGAAGTAACAGGCCAACTTGGAGATGTGATGAAGGAATCTGCTCAAATAGCTTACACATTTGCGAAAAGCTTCCTAGTTGAAAAGGACTCCACGAATAAATTCCTGTTGTGTTCTCACCTTCATATCCATGTTCCCGAGGGTGCCACACCGAAAGACGGACCTTCCGCAGGATGCACAATAGTTACTGCCCTCATGTCAATTTCTAAGAGTGAGTTCACCATTCGTCTAATACCAGATAACACAAATCCTACGTGAATTCAATCTAATTTCGAATATTTCCGCAGAGCAACCGGTTCCCGAAGATCTGGCAATGACTGGAGAAGTTTCCTTGACGGGTAAAATCCTTCCTGTTGGCGGAATTAAGGAAAAGATTCGTGCGGCTAAAAGATCTGGTGTCAAGTGTGTCATTCTTCCAGCTGAGAATAAAAAGGACTTTGACGATCTCCCTACATTTATCAAGGACGGCCTTCAAGTTCATTTTGTCAGTCATTATCGTGAAATCTATGAAATTGTTTTTGAGGGTAAAGATAGCCAATAATTACATAATTAGGAATTTATAGAATTGTTTGTCTCATGTAGTCATGATTTCTTACTGAAGCCAAATATGGAATTAATGTGACTATACTTTTAAATCCACTTAATGTACATCAGGTCGTTACATTTACAAAATGAAGCTTTAATAAAATACATCTTAATTAAATGTTGTTCATTCTTGGTATCCAACATTCTGCTAATTTTCTGCACTGCAAAAACAAACCTTTTGCACCACTACTGCAATAATAATTATTATTCTATGCAATCAAATCATGCAATAAAGCTTGCTTGAAGGATTAGAGTCCACTTGCCATATTTGTTTTCACTAGAACATGTATAACCTAATGGATATAAATACGGCATCTGGATGCACAATTCGCGCGAAAATTCATAAAACAGTGCAAGTCATTTCGGTTGTTTTCAAATTGAAATACTGCTTGTCACTTCGTCACTTCTCTTGTTGTCATTTGTCATCAATTGTGTCAAGAGTTTAAGGTCACAAACCGAAGTTATTATTCCAGTGTCAGTTGCAGTTGAGTAGACAATGAACGGAGGACGTGCCCGCATGATGCCACAAGCAGGGGATATGGATTGGCTGACGTCCGAACATTCTACCGGTGTAAGAACATACTTCTTATCCGCAATGCCAAAAAACAAAATAAGGGGCCACCTTTTTTCCGTAATTTTGTAATTCATGTGTGACCGTGACCTTTGGCCTTGCCCTATTTCGTCTCCACCTCCACCCACCGATGACCATCTAATTCTTCACGGATTAACGCTTTCTATTCACAGACCTCATTGCTGGCTGCAGAGTTCGATGGAGGAGTTGTCATCGGAGCCGACTCCCGCACCACGACGGGGTATGTCAATGTCATATATGTCATTAGTTATTATGTCAATGTCAGATATAAATTTATTTACCAACGACTCATATCATATTATGGCGGATTAATGAACAACTATATTTTGGGAATAATTTCTTTCAGAGCGTACATTGCCAATCGAGTGACAGATAAATTGACTCCTGTCACTGACACGATTTACTGCTGTCGTTCTGGCTCGGCAGCCGATACCCAAGCCATTGCTGACATTGTCAAGTACCATCTGGAATTTCACCAGTAAGAATTTACGTTCCTTTGCTTACTATAAAGCCTTGAATGAGCTATTAAATCTTCACTAATTAATTTTCTAAATCTATCAATACAGAATGGAAACTGGTGAACAGCCCCTGGTCCACTCTGCTGCTGTTGTCTTCAAGGATATTTGCTATCAGTATCGTGATCAAATGACAGCTGGAATTCTTCTCGGAGGTTGGGACAAGGAGAAAGGTGGTCAAGTATACGGCATTCCCATCGGTGGCATGATCATCCGACAACCTGTGGCTTCAGCTGGCTCGGGATCAACCTACATTTATGGATTCGTCGACTCCCAGTTCAAGCCGAACATGAGTAAAGAGGAATGTGTGGAATTCGTCAAACGAGGTAATTTTAAGCGTTGCAAAGAAAACTATGTAGATCGTTTTTGCCACATATATTTGAAACTACGAGTATAATGTAAGAATATAAATTCTGAATAGGTTTGGCCCTCGCTATTCTTCGTGACGGAAGTAGCGGAGGAGTTATCCGAATTGGGATCATCACCAAGGATGGAGTTGAGCGAAGAGTTTTTGCAGGCAAGGATATCCCAAAATTCTATGAAGGATAGGAAAGCGGTAAAATACTATATTAGCAATTTAAACTATAATTTCTCTGAACCATTTATCACTAAAAATTATAAACGGTAACAAAAATCCATTTGAAGTAATACTGAGTTCAATGGAATGAAATAAAATTTTGTCATACACCTTTCCAAATCATGATTGCAATTATTTCCAACAAAAAACATACAACGAATAGGGGATTAACATCTTCAATTTTATTTCGCTTTGCCCTATTACGTAATTCATTGGAGACAATGCGATTAATTTTCATGGGAGTAACTGTAGGTATTAAATTTGAAAAGATATAACAATTTTTCTCTAACCTATTATGCCTACTCTAATATCTAAATAGTGTGTTTCGCAGTTTCGAGATAGAGTTCCTTAAAATAGACCTGGGACACCCATAATTTTAACAAAGCACGCCTGACCTTGGAGCCAAAGGGAATCATAATTTGAATCCAAAGTACGTGCGTGGATTATTATTCATGAACGGAACATTAAATTGAACAATAAAAAATAAGTACTCTGCATTACACACGCCACACAGCATTTCAGGTTTAAAAGCAAAGTGTAAATAGAAAGTTAATTACATTACAATATAGGTACATGAGTTGTGTGGAAATGTTCAATTTCAAGTGTAGTTCCCTTTAGTTGTGCTCTTCTCGTTCATTGATTGGAGTAAATGCAGTAACAAGTCGTAGTAGTTGGAGCAGGAAAGATTAGAAGTGAAAGTTAATACTTTTCTCATATCATAAATCAGAACAATTGACCGCACATCATTCGTGGCACGGGCGATGGGTCTAATAATTTGTAGAACACTCCTGCTGAGAGAATTAATCGTTGTTGTACTTCTGAGTTCCACTTTTTTAAATCACAACAAATCTTTTCCTTATAATAATACTACCTAACTTGTAAAATCGATACTTTTTCAATATTCGTACTCCGTTCTTCCTTTCATTTGGTTGCTGTTGGTGCGGATGTTGTTGACTCACTGGGTACTTTCCATTGAGCCTTCTTCCCAGTTTCGTATAAGTCTTCTAAGGCTTTTTCCAATTTACCTGAACTCTTCAATTCCTCATATTTACGATAGAGTTGCAAAGCTGTTCGAGCGTCTTCTGTCGAATCATGTACTTCGGATTGGATTATGATACCTAGAACATGTATGTATTTCAAAATTAGTACTGCTTTCCAGCTTTAGTTATTTGAACGTCAGATCCAACAACTCACCTAGAAAGTGCCACGCTAGAAACCTTAGTGAAATCATTCTTTGGTTGGGTAAATAGAACAATGCAACAGTATCAATGATTTGGTCGGGTGGAACGATTAGGTTGATAACCCTGAAACAGAAAACATCAAGTTATTTTTCCATGCTGGTTTCAGTAAAACTTATGTGCTCACATGTACAGATTTACCTAAAATCATTATTCAATCCATGACCAACAAACTTGACACCCGAATCAATGAGAAACCTCAGCTTCAGGTAGACTGTTTTCAGCATAGTTATATTTTTTGAACTAAAATTGACATCCAAATCTCCGGGTTGAATTCCTGAGAACTTTGTCAAGTAGTCCACGACAATCTCTTGGGTTGAAATGTAGTCATCGAGGAATGGAGTCCCTTCTAGCTCCCCTTGACCTCGAATACAGGTGACACGGGCGACGGTCATCTGTTGTGGTTTTACGGTAGCAAGCTTCCCGTCACTCCGTAACTCAGTTTCCTCTTGACCCAGGGTTACGAATTCTGCATCCATAGCTACCAACTCGCCTCGTTTAGGAATTTCGTCGAGGTCAAGTGGCTTGTAGGTCACTTTACGAATCTGTCCATCCCTCCCTTCTTCCGGATTCGTGAAGACGTCAATGGTAACCGTTGGAATAATTGGTGGAAGGTCAAGGATCTCACTTGGCATGTGTGCCGCCTTCTTCCGATAGTAGACTACGCAAGGTATCTTCCACTTGGGGTTGAATGAAAATGCTTCCGCAATCGGAACTTCCCGAACACTATGCAATACATGAATCAATTATGGCATATTCATAGGTGAAAATTATAAGTATAATATTGTTGATATACTTACCAGAAGTCGTTGAAAATGAACCAGTTTGACTTGACCTCAGGTTGGCCGATACGTTGGAAGTAGGAAGAATCGACATGCACCAGAGACACCAAGTTATTCTTCTCTTCAGTATCCGAATCACGTATGAAGCACGTCACCGCCATTAGTTCATAGTCCGCTGCAGTACCTTCTCGAACCGCTTCGGCTGGCAGGTCTCGTTGAGCCAATGTTTCACTCGCATCCATATCAACGCAGATTACTCTTCGTCGATCCTCAATCACTACACGCATTACACTCGGAAGCCATTTCATCTGTACTTCTGGGTTTAGTTCGAACTCTGTCAATTTCACTGAAAATTGAAGTTGGTACATTATTAAAATCGCATGAGGCAAAAACACGCATATCGAATAGATATTTGTGTATCACATACTAGCTCCGTGCTCAGGCTTAGCATGAAGTCCTCGTCCTTCATGCCAAAATTTACAGTCTGGCCTCATACAGTTCCTTCCGTAACGACAGGACTTGAGATGGAGTGGTGGTACTTTTTGACCCATTGCTCCCATGGGCATAGACGGATTGGGAGGTCCAGGCATTTCCCCATCTGATTTTCCGCCTCTTTCGGGAAGAAAGGCTTCCAAATAATTTCTCCACAGTTGAAAATCCTAAGGAAGTACCACATTATGTCACATAACTTAATTTGACTTGAGTCAATGGAAGCATGTACGAGTTATAGCCTTACATGGGCATTTTCCAAACAAGTATTGAGTGAAAGAAATGGTGGTAAGGCCTTGGGAACGCGACTTTGGAAGGTGGCTTGATACTTTCCACACTTTTCACACCAAGCAGGAGTTGTCTGTTCAGGACAGAGAGACTTTTGAAGAAGATCAATAAATCGACATCGTCTTCCTCCACCAGTGGCTGCGGGATAAACAAAAAATAACTTTCTAAAATGTTTGTTGATTTCCATTAAGGTCTTAAAATCTTCTGATATTCAAATATCCTACCGTCAGGGGAGTAGAGCAGGTTGCTGAGCAGCACTGTGGATTCCTTCTTCTCCTCTCGTCCACATCGAGTGCACCGATTGACGTTCTCTTGTTTCATTTCAAATAGTTGAGAAATATCCGTATCAATTTGATGTAAGATGAAACGATTGAAATTCTGGAAGTGACAATTTGACAAGTTGAGGAAACCGTGACACTGTCTTCTAGCATCTAAGGTGGAGGTGGAGCTATTTGTTAATTACCTGAATGAGTCGAAGGAATGCCCCACGTTGCTTGCTTTGGCTCTCTTGTAGAATAAGCCCGAGAGCTGACGCTTCCGGCACTAGCCGGAAAGCCCTTAAAAAGTTGGAAGCTATGCAAGGAATGACCTTAGTTTTGTCCATCATATGAAAGAGGAATCCCAGCTCACAAGACAAACAGTTATCCCTGTCACAGAGATGAGAACGGAGACGCACCCGAAGAATATCGATGTGATACAGGATTTGAATCAAGGAATTGCAGTAGGCATTGGCTTGAGTCGACTCTAAACCTGTTGAATATTGTAAGTAAGTATTTTATCATTCACAAGTTTTCATAATTTTAATGTTGATTTCTATTTTATCTTTACCTGGAAACTTTGTTCGATTGAAACTCTCCATATCACTCTCCTCAAAGAAGTTCTTCTTCCATTCGTACTTTGTATATCTCTTAGGCAGTTGATAGCGGCTGGAATGATAGGACGAGCGTTTTCCAGGATAAAAAGTGTTCTTCATAAATGGAGCTGGTTTATGGTAATAAGGTCTTGGACCTCCTGGACCACCAGGTCCAGGCATCATGGCAGGCCCAGGTGGACCTGGTGGTGGGTGTCCTGAGTAGAAGTAGGGTGGTGGTGGACCCATGGGACCTGGTCCATGATGATGTGGTGACAATGGGAAGTGATGGGGAGGAGGTGGAAGTGGCGGATGATTGTTTTGATGATGTTTTAGGTTGACTGGGCTCGGATTGAGTGAGCCGTTGGGACCAGGATGATGGTGACCGAATGAACTCATTCCACCCATGTGCCCATTGTGTTTATGAGTGGGTGAGGAGCCGGGTGGACCGTCCGGCACATGGGAATTATTATTGTTAAGATTGTGATGATTAGCACTGCTGTTGGGTGGCGTGGGTGACATGGGCTTACTGCTGAAGAAATTATTATTCAGATTATTACTACTGTTGTTGTCTCCGCTAACATTGTTTGTGTAGCGCATTTGGTTTCTTCTGAAAGTCCCAGGATTCGGAGCATAGGAGACGGATGTGCCTAGATTCTTGACCGATTGAAGGATGCTCGGTTCAATCTGCGGAACTTTTCTGTACACTGGGACACAGTATTCTGGTGGCCAGTCTGAAAGAAGTGTTGGTGTTGTTGAGAAAGGCAACGGGATGGTTGCTAAAGAAGCAAGCTCGTCAGTGAAACTAATTGGAGGAAATGATTCTATGGGTTCTGGAAATTCCGTATTGCGTGAGAAAGAGTTGAACATTGCCGTTGGATTTGAGGAGAAAAGATGAAGACTCCCGCTTGAATCACCGAAGGCCAAGTGATGACAGGATGATGATACGTCAAAGGAGAGAGACATGGATGCATTCGACGTCACCTTATCCATTCACATGTCAACATCAACACATATCAAGCTATCGATAATTTTCATGGCTGAATTTTGGATAAAATATGCTCACCTGGTAGAGGCAGATATTCGCTTGTGAAACGGCTTGAGTTTCAAGAATTTCCATTTGACCGGACGGTGAGAGCGTTGCAATTCTTGATGAGAATGAGGGTAAAAAACGAAGGAGAAAGGGATCCACTGAGACTGGAATTGGTGCGAGGGCACGCATAATTCGGATGTCGTACACTTTGAGGAAGCGGTCCACGGCGAGGTTCCCGTGTCTACTCGAAAATCCACAGGTCACCATAAGATTGCCATGGACGTCAAAATCGGATAGGCTTCCAGAATGAGCTTCGAGCGTGTGTTCTTTACGAAAGGTTCGAGAGTCGAGTAGATGAATTTGACCGGTTGGTTCCCCGGTGCAGATGAGTCGGCCTTGATTTCTTAGAATGGCACAACCCGAGTCTGTCAGTTGTATCTGGAAAAAGCAAAAGCAAAATTAGCCACACTAGAGGTCCAAATTGATTGTGGATAGGACGAGGACGGGAAGTGAAAATGTGGTACAGTTGTTACCGTGTTGGTCTGAGTATTCGCGTTAATGTCAAACTCGACGAGCTCTTCCTGATGTCCACCCATGAGTACCGTGTTCGGAGAAGTCTGCAGCATACACTGCATATCTTGCATGTTCTCAGATCTGCACGACAGAATATTTTGGGAAAAGTGATAGGAAACAACAATGAACATCGACGAACAAATTGAAAGCTGTATGTATATTCGGTATACGATAATTAAGAAGTATCTCACGTATGTGTAAAAACAGGAAGACCCCTCCGGACCTGACCACGAAGTTGACTCTGACTGAGGATTAGAATGAGGTCATCGAAAGTTAGAATCTGTCGGATCTCCTGCGTTGGATGAACTTGGAAGGATGTGTATTTCTCCATATTATTTCCGTAGTATGACGTAACATGTCCCTAAAATGTCACCAACAAATTCGCAATTAAAACATTGCTGAACAAGGTCAAGGTCAAAGGTATGACGTGTGACTGTCCTGTTAGTGAATGACTTACGCCTTGATTCCCCATCCAAATTAATTCTTCCTGGAGGTCGAAACATATCGTGCTAACCCCGAATCGATCTCCTCCGTCCACGTGCACTGAGTGAACTTTTGTAAATTCTCCACTTTGAGGAGGTAGACCTGATCCTGACAAAGTGCTTTCATCGTCTATACACACCCCGCCCCGGCCGGAGCCCAAACCCGTTTCACCCGCAGTTCCGTTTTCCATGGTGGACAATGGCAATGGAACCTACAAATTCAGATATATATTTAACTTACAGCTTATTGCTTAATTAAGCTTACACTACTGAACTGAGTATGACTAACTTAAATCAGTAAGTACATTAACCTTAACTTATACTTTAGTCAGACTAATAATTCGTGTTTCGATTCTTTGAAAAAAAATTAGCTCCGAGGACGGTATTAGAACATAACAAGGCACATGCACCATGGCGATGCGATAACGTCAACAAACGTTTGAATCCAGCTAAATCATAAATCAGCGCCGTTCCCGTTGTTTAATTTTCAATTGTATGAGCAACAGCAACCTTTTTAATGATCATAGTACAACAAGTTTCAACACGTTACCAACGAACGACCATCTAATTGAGATGAACCAAAACCAAAGGTGGTGAGGGCAGGTAAATTAAATGCGTAGGTTGTAGGGTCAGTGCTTAGCACTGATTCAGGGGCACAGCCCAAGGTTTCTTGCCAATTAGAAAAATCATCAATAATCTTGGGACATCCAGTACAAAATAATCAGCTAAATTGCAATAAACAAAAAAAAATGATGGAAAAATAGACATCGGATCGGACAGCTGATTTAAATTCCTCGGGGTCGTCGAGCGCTGGGGTTGGCTGTTATGCATCACTTGACCAAACACCATACTTTATAACGATCAACGGTGCTTTCGCTTCATTGACTAAATACAAAATACAATTAATCTGTTTTTCGTACAAAATTACGCATACATTTTCAGTTTATAATCACAATTAGAAATTAGCGGATTCGAAAACCAAACACTTACCTTTTACGTTGTTTGTTGGGACTTGCAATTCCAAAGGGCTCAGTCCAGCAGGTGCGGGTTAACTTAATCTAGTGACTTAAACTAACCCATTTATAAATCAAACCAGCAGTGACAGTTTAAAGTTTTATATACAATCTGCAAGTGTGGAGCAGTAGTAAGTCAGTAGTGTCTTTTATCAGCGTCAACGGGACAAACACAAAACAGTTAGTTTTTACATGGTAACATTCCCAGTTTCGTACTCGGCGCCCTTTTGTTTACCGTAACAAAACAAAAGGAACAACGCACATAGGACATGACATATACAAGGAAGATCTGTGACGTTTGTGGTATGCGGTAGATAAGGCTATTTTAATTTTTTTCTTCATTATATATAAAACATTTTATTAAAACCTAACACCCTGAAAATTGAAATTGAAACCGAAACGTATATGTTAAACTTCGGATTAGAACATAAATCACGGATGCTTGATTGATGAAAATTGACAATTGACAATGAAAAATGCTCAAGATTCAGATAGCGACATTTTTTTTTTCGAAAGTTTGAAAATAACAGAAAAATATTGTATTTTTCTCAAAATTGAATCATTGGCAGAAGGTAAATCGACAGTTACGTCATACGTGCATTTCATGGCAATACTTACAAAACAAAGCGTACTGGAAATTGGAAAGTTATGAATTATGAACTGGAGCACAGTTGAATTTTGATTTTTGACGGTGATTTGTTAGAAGTAGCCGGAAATCTGAATCCGCCTTTAGAACGGTGGACAACCAATTTTCTTCCGGTAATTATGCTCAATAATTTTCCGCATATAATCCACAACTTCGCAACAAAGCCCAAGTTTTCGCCATTCAGCTTCAAAACATTCCGGACTTCCGAATCCAGCTGCGTAGCCATTGAGTCGAGCTGCAACTTTGGAACGAATAAGCGGAAGTCCGACCTGATGAAATGCCAGTTATCAAATTAGTAATTCCGTTTTTTAGCAAATACTCTTAATGTTTTACATTTTATACACAGATATCATGCCTTCTCAGTTGTTACCTTAATATCCAAGTAATTAAGGACCCAGGGATACTTTTGGAAAAAGTACTTCTGGTGGTAGCTGCAAAATCAATGGCACAGTGGTACAGTATGTTAGAATGGTCATAAAATTTGCAAAATTGTGAGTATGAGTTACTCTTCAGCTTCGTAAAATTCCTTAGCAGGGTAAATCCGAGTTTTCAAAGGTCGACTATTATTTCCCACTTCGACCCGTAGGGTTTTCTCGGCCAAATCCCGTTGTTCCGGCGTATGGTAGAAAATCACGGATTGATACTATAAAAACGTTCAATTCTTTTTTAGAAAATCAATACTTTAAATTCTGAGTATTTAGCGAAATTATTGTAACCTGTCGAGGACAAGCTGCAGTTGGGTCATGTCCAGCCCAGAAAATCTTGAGCAACTTGGAATAGTCGGTCACCAAAGGGTCAAACTCAATGTCAACCGTCTCAGTGTAATCAAACCTAAGAAATTAAAATAATTTAAGCCAATTTTAACCAGGTACACTTATTATTGGCCTAAATAATTTTGAAAAGGCTTACATTTGCTGGTACGTAGGGTTGAGCATGGTTCCTCCAGCATAACCGACACGAGTTCGAACTACGCCTGGTGAACATCCGAAAATAGCTTCTGGAGCCCAGAAACAACTCATACCAAAAGTGGCACGGAGTGTTCGGACATCCGGTTCGTAGTAAAGTCCGTCACAGCAAGTGTCCTTCATTGCAGTATTGGAACAGTAGGCAGCCATCCCGTGTAACCCTGGACCCGGGCTCAAGTATCCTTGTCCGGGTGCCATTGTCTCAGATTAAACCGTGTAAAATTACTAAAATTCAAATGCAGCAAGCACACGCTTATGAGTAAAATTCAAAGCAAGTTGATTAAAAAATAGCTCTGATCGAAGATTGTTTTTTAACAAAGACTAAAATGTTGAACATTATAATTATATAATATTATAATTCTGATATTTGTCCACCAAAACTGTTATTAAGATCTGGATTTATTTGTTATTAAAGAACGTTCTAATGTATTTGGTTCCCATAGCAACAGTTAAATCCATGAAATGAAAATAATTGTGAAATATTCTAGCTTATATTATAGCTCAACGCCAATGCTCATAAAACTGAATTTAAACAATGTATTGCTTTAGCAAATATTTTGTAAAAATTTAACAAACGGGTTTAAGATATTGTAGATCGTAGCCACCTTATCGGTTGAATACAGGATTAGGGAACTTGCAGTAACCAAATATGGAAAAGATTGCATGGTAACCACTGGCTCGTTCATGTTAACCACCCGTTACTTTAAGTTAGGTTTGTCGAAACGTGCGCAAGTGGTTACCAAGGGCAGTTACCAAATGCAGTTGCCGTGCTTACGCTAATCCTGTTAGATTTTGGTGGCCCCCATGGAACCTTTCGAAAACCTAGTTACTACTGTTTAAACAAATTTTTCTATATAAATAGCAATGACGTTAAATTGAATTTACAGATATCTGTATTTAAAGTTGTCATTTTTTAAAAATCGGACACATAAGATTTATACATTTGGACCTAAAATCCAATAGGATGATTCAATTCCGCATTTCAATTTATGTATAGTGAGGCATCCACGCTTAATTTTGAACAAATCTATGTAAATACAAAATATTTCCAAAAATAGCCCAAGGTTTCGGAGAAATTGCGTTTTAACATAGTTTTAGCGTTGCTTTGGCCTTTTCCGATTTCCGACAGGTACAACACAATGAGATCAACATTGAAAACATGATTTCTCCTCCAAAGCGCCGGATTCAGTTGAATC
>JAQFYU010001211.1:0-15899 GCA_034694905.1 Ceratophysella granulata | reverse complement strand
TGGGTCCTCAGGGTGCAAGGTACAAACTACAGGGAAGATACTTGACAGGTTGGGCTAAGCCAGTAATTCAACGTAATTTATTATGATCTCAGAATCTCAAAGACTCGAAGAGATAGGAACGTTAACGTTAGGCGTTACAAGTTACAATCCATTTCTGTTGCAAGTACCCGTGTTCAATAGTTCCGAGATGGGCAACTGGCAAATTCATCCCTACTATCATTATAATTTTCAAACATTAAATTAGCCGGATTGAAACTATTTAAATCAATTGTCATTAAAATAAGTCTTGGATTCCCCAGTTTAGACTTTGCGTTTCACGCGGACTGGCTGGGCAAATTACTCCAAATGTAACTTTTAATTTACTTACATGTAAATTAAAAGCTACAAATCTCACTTATAAATACTTGCTAATAAATTACACAAATCGAAATCGATGCTAAACTTGTACTTAATGAAATTACATAATTTCAAGTTAACAATTTCAAATTACCGATTACAAATTATGGGCTTAATTACAATTTACGACATGATTATATGAAAATATTTTTACAGGGGTGTTGGCTAGCGTATATCTGTCACCCTTCGTTGTCTATATGAGTGGCTAAACTAATATTTAATCTGGAATGGTCGATGTTTATGGACAAGGAAGCAAAAAGACGGTAAAACCATGTGAAATTGACTCAAATGTTCAAAAATTGTATTTCGGGACTAAAAATGCTCTAAATTACAAATTATAAATTACTTTTCACAACTCAAATTACAATGCAATTACATTCACAATTACTAATTACATTTGGGCTTCAAATTACGTAATCAAAAATCAGTAAGTACTACAGTAATTTAATTTCCAATTAGTTACATGTAGTTTGCCCAGCTCTGCATTTCATAATCAGCTCATTTTAATGTCAGCTTTCTGACTGCAATTCTGAATTCATAATCATTGATCATGCTCGGGCGGCATACTTTTTTCCTGTCCCAGTATACATCGAGGTTCAGGTATATTTTAGAGGGTATTAACTGCATTCCTTTCTCAGATCATGCCAAGTCCATTAGCGCCTGCTATTTTGGTTTATAAAAAATGACAGGGACTTATTATGAAGGAAATACCAAAAGAATGACTTGAGTCTGTGGAGCACAGCACACCGGTTTTGGAAATCACGAGTTTTAAAAGACTCTGCTCTCTGCGTCTATTCATATTTCGCATTTCGTATGAGTGGACTGGAATCTGGAACTGGAATGCTAAACAACTTTCCGTTTTACGACTTACAATTACAATAGTAGATTAAAATTTGAAAACAAGAAAATCTTGTCATAAATCCTTCAGAATTCAGAATTGAGAACTGAGAACGCTTCTGAGAATTGCTTTGTTTATCTTTTCTAAATTACTATTTGAAGATCTTGGAAATACACCGCTTAGCTTCTGTCTTCTGCTACTCCTAAGCCAGATTACTTATCATTTCCTTTCGGAAAAGCAGATAAGTCTCCTTCCTTCATATCTTCACAGATTCTGCGACCCTTTTGTCTTGTTTGTCACGGATTTCTGTCCTAAATGCCTCTTGCTCTTTGCTTTGTAAATCTAAATCTCTTCTGGGAAGCATTTTGTCAATGTCAGGAAACAAAAGGTTTGGAAAATTCTTCTCTCTGTGTGGGCGGAAGACGTAACCACAAAATATCGAATATCGTCAGAGTTCGAGCAAATTGGCTGACATTTTTTTATTTCAGTATTTATGAGAATTGCGAACTGTGAATTACAAATATCGAAATACTCCAACGCAAAACCGAATCCAAAATTGAAATCGATGGTCAGCGTTTGTTTAAAAAAAACTCGCGAAATTTAGGATGGAAAAGAGATAAAAAATGAAAAAGAGAAGTGAGAAGGAGAGGAAGAAGAAAGAAGGAAAAATGAAACGAAAATAGTAAAAGGAAAATAAAACAACAAGAAGGAATGAAGGAGAAGAGAAAAGGAAGGAAAAAGAAAACGACGAGAAAGAATGAAGGAGAGAAAGGGAAGGAATGAGAAAACAAAGAAAAGGAATGAAAGAGGAGAGAAAGGGAAAAGAAGAAATTTTCGAGAAAAGGAAGGAAGGAGAAAACAACGAGAAAGAGTAAAAGAGAGAAAATGAAGGGCATAGAAAACAAGGAGAATGAAAGATGATAGAAAGGAAGATAAGAGAAAACTATGAGAAAGAATAATAGTGACGAAAAAGAGAAAATGAAGGAAACAACGAAAGAAGATAAGGAAAAATAGAGGAAAAATAAAGATTAACGGGGAAAGAAAAAGGAAACGGAGGTAATAAGTGGTTCAAAAAAATTACGACGATTTAAAAAAAAATTAGAACGAGCTACGAAGTCAAACCAAGAACTAATGGAAAAAGAACTTGTTTAACAAAATTCCTTAGTTTTTAGTAGATTCCTTAATTTCATTTGAGACACTAGACGGTTTTTCGACCATGCCAGATTTTCCATTAAATTGTGTCAGGGTCAACGAGCCGAGATACCAGAAACGCAAGTATGGATTTAGAAAACAAGGCTTACGAGCTTAAGAAGTCAAGGAACGTCAAAGTGAAGTTTGAACCATAAAAGTTCTAAGCTTAAACCTCAAGATTCGACAAACAAGTTTCTCACGCCTTAAAAATTAGAGACCGAAGCTTAATAATTCCCAAAGGACTAAAGGACTAAAGGACCAGTTAACTGACATCATCACCCTTTGTGTCTCCTTTAATCTGTAAATAGCGTCGTAAGTCAGCAGAACAAGGCAATAGTCATACTACCGACACCGACTCGACCGTAATTTTAAACCTATGGTTCCAGACCAGACACAATACATTAAACTGGAGAAGGTTTGTATTTTTGTTATTTGTTACGACTACCAGACTACGACGACTCTCCCTTCATTATGATGATGTGGCAATGAGTGAGTAGTGAAGTGAATGCTGAGCTGACATTCCCTGACCTCTTCAAATATGATCTCTAGTTAACATGCAAGCTATCTATAAACATTTTTTGCATTCATTTTATGACCTAGTATTTGAGATGAGATTAATTCTTCTCTCTGAAACCGTCATCAACTCGGCTTCCCTGCTGTTTTTGCTAATAATATAAAAATTCGAGCGATTCAGCAGAAACTGTATACACTTTGTGCATACTTTAACTTACCATATATCCAATTTTTGCAAATGGCACCATCATTTGCGCATATCAAAAAACGTTATTATACATCTACTGAACTGAAGACCACAGTAGTGCGCACATCGTACCTTTCAACAAAGCCAATTACAGTGTACAGCCTCCGATTCGTAATTTGAAAGAAAAGCGAATCTTTACGCGTTTATAAATTACAGAAGACAAATATTTGTAGCTTGACGTTTGACGCTTGACAATAATTGGACGTTACACAATGAATGCAATGTAATGTAATGAAAGCATCATCTTGTGCACACAGAACATGAAACGGAGATTGTGATATAATGGGGACATCAAAAGTGAAGTTATGGTTAAGCACACAAAATACCTACACACCCTATGTATTTCATGCTTCAAGCCAGATTTCGTGGAAATTAGTCTCTTCAAGCTTTACGGCTCATAAACTCCAAAAATTGTCAACTTCAAAATCCCGAGATGATAAAGAATGAAGATTTTAAGAGGCTTCTAACTTTCAAAAACTCCATTGTTTTGCAGCTGAAGATGAACTATGCTCTGTCATCAAATATCCAATAAAGGCAACTCGTGTCACGTATAAAAACAAAGGATTTGTTTCTAATTTCATTTTACCTGTCATTGTCATAATTTCTAAGTTATTTCACTCGGATTGAGTTAATTCTACCCTGCACCGAAAGCCACCACAATTCGTATCGGACAATTCGCGATTCCCGCTTCTTCAATGTTGAATGTTGAATTTGATCTCAGTAATATATTTCGTATACTATTTGTACAGGTTGCCTCGTCTAACCTTGAGCATCATAAAATAAAATATTATGTAAAAACCTGCAGCACAGCTGACAAAAATATGCAAAAAAAAAGGAATAGAGCCTAACTATAGCTACTCTACCACAACGTCTAACTGCACATATGGACACAAGGAAGCAGGAAATACAACGAGTTTCCATAGCTTAAATTTTAATGAGTAAGTTTAACAGCGAATTACGCCGAATGAAATCGTCGAATATAATCAAATATGATACAATTAATCGTAGTTGACCATTCAAGTTGTTTGGTTCAGAGCTTGGTTCAGAGAGTAATAAAAATCCCCGTGTTATTCAATTGAATTGAATTGTTGAAGTTGAACCGAACAACCAATTCTCAATTGATTGTTCACGTTGTAAAATAACAATATAACATGAAAAGTGTTTAAGTAGAATTCATTAAGACAGAATAGAACATGCATTCAGTTCAGGCATCTGTATTTACCAAACCATTCACATTTTACACCCAATTATCACAAGTGAAGAAGATCCTTTCAACAAGACGACAAAGGATTCCTTTTTTAACACCAAAAAGTATTAACTTAACAGCGAAGCATGAATGGCTCATTTCTATTTAACAGTTTCCTTATTTGGAACTTGCTCAAATGCCATAAATAAAAGAAGAAATGATTTTATTGGCTTTTGTTGTACGTTACGTTATATATACGTTACGTTGTAAGGCACTCGCATTTGTATAAGTACCAAATCCACACCAAAAGAATAGGGTACATTCGAAATAATCAGACAGACGGACAGACACGTAAAAATTTGACCGCCGACCTCCGACACTCGTTCAATATATTTGAAAATGTGGATCCAGAATTCAAACGCTTCAAATTAAACGAATACTGTACAACAATTATTAATTCTGCTCACACGCTCACTTTATTCGAAACCCATTAAGCTCCTATCCAAAATCTAACGCCATTCATCCGTAATGACATGACCTCAATGAAATCTGCCTTTAACTGGTACTACATCTTGTGCTCGGAACGGAAAAGCGTTTAAAATGTGATAAACGCGATTAAATTAACATGTAGAGAACATGAAGATACCTGATGACAATGACAATGACTAATTACTTGGCAGAAGCTCTGCCTCTGAATTTCTAATTAACTTTCCCAGATTCAATTTTCATCACAGTTAAAAGTTGAATCGTGCACTGTGCACAGTTGGTCAGTTTTCACAGAACGATTGACAATTAAGTTCGAAGGTTAACGATAATCAATGCTTGCCTCATATTTTATGACATGATACAAGATACAAGCATATACAAGCAAGCGCAAACTTATGCGAGCAGTAAAAACTGTAGAATGGCACTAATTAATTAGCGAACTGACGCACATTCGTAAAAGACAATGAAAATCATTAAAATAGTGCATGCTTTGCAATTCATGATGATAGTGTCTCTTAAAATTTGCAAAGAACATAAATGAAACATGCCATGGCGTCCTTACACACCTCAAGTGTCGTTTGCCTGGTTGAAAGAACCATTTTGCTAACCGTGATACCCCATCCATGTAACATCCAAACCGACAAATAAGGGAATGAAGTGAAGATGATTTATTGGAGGCACATCGCGTAGAAAATAGCTTGAAACATATGCTAAGGCAAGAAGGAAACGGAAGTTGCTGAATATTATTATAACCATGTTGATTGACAGATTGCAAAACAAGATTAACACAGGGAAGGGAAAGCCACGACAGAGTCATACCGAAAACGTACAAATAGCATATGAGCTCCAGCAGCATTTTCCATGCATGTTCTACGTAACGTAGTAACGCCCTACCCCACGTCATGCCACCATGATACAACCGATTTGACAGGCTTTTAATTACCACATGTCCCGAATATGTATACAGAGTTGCTCACAAAGGAAAGAGGAAAGTAAAATCGAAAAAAAGGTATATTGCGAAACAACAAATTGCGTATTTCACTGATCTTCAATTTGTTTAAAATGAATCATTCTTCGAGATTGCGTAATTGCACGGTACATAAGTGCGAATTGCGTGCTAACTGCTAAGCTAACAAATCACACATTAACATACCACTACTGCTGCTGCTACTGTATTTTAAAATATCGCATTACTTTGTAAGTAGAGTAATTATTCAACTTTCTTCTTGTTCCACTTAATCGTGCTAAAATGCAAAAATCCAAACTGAATGCATAAAATGGTAAGTAAATACTACAAGCACGCTGACGCCCTTGATCTGGTATTCGAATTTGCATTGCATGAATACAAACTGCTCTAGCTTTGCACTGTACTTTCTTATGCTAATACCATATACTAGTCATTAAATACCAATCAAAATACAAGGAACACTACTTACTTAGCTAAACTAAAGACATTAAGATGAAGCATCATATCACGCTATAATTCATCATCCATATTAATCCTCACGTTCTTATGAAAATAAACTAAATTCGAGAGCTCATCAGGCACGCTTCAAATGAATAGTACTTGAGATGTGTTTAAGTAGTTCGTTTAACTTCTAAACAAAATAAACAAAGTATAGTATGTCCCATTAATAATAATGGTTGATCTGTTGGCATTCGGCATATGAAATTATAAAATTCTGCGATGATCTGCTGGTTTGTAGCAACCACGCCTTCAAATATTTTTTAAAATTTCATATGGGATCGCAGTAAATTAAAAGAAGTCAACACAAACTGAATTGAATACATAACATGAGTCTACGGCTTAACAGTTAGCAGCAGAATAGAAGGCAAACAAGCTTTTAACGATTAAATTGGCTACATCTTTTGATTTGATACCCTAACCAAACATTTTCAACGAAGTCCCCGTTTCGTACAATTACTACACATCTACAATAGGTTCAATAGTAACCCATATTAAAAAGCCACCTTAATTGGTGAACAATTACAAAAATTTATGTCAAAATCTTCGCTCGGAATGGGAAGTCATCATCCATTCATAATCAAAAGTCATGGCTTAACATATCACAAGGTAGTAGTAGTAGTAGTGTTCATTGATTGACGATTGACTGTTGACTGCCAATAAAATGATGACTGTGTACTTGGACAATTGGCGTGAAGCCAGAGCCTTTTCTCCGAAAAACGGAGTTCAATGTCACAGCGTGCCAAGTTACAAGTTACATTAAGCATTAAGTAGTACTTACATTCATTCATTTTAATACAAAACTCGAGACGCATATCCAAACATGATGAGGTCATAAGCTAACCTCGTTCGTATTAACGTTTTGTACATAGTTATCCTACATTGAATTATTTTTGTCTTATATGTATATAATTGTCAATACAAAATAGTTAAGTTGAGCTTGAGCGCCCGGAATTTAAACCACTACACTGAAGACTGAACTAGTAATAGTAATGTCATTGACCGATATTAACAACAACGTGTCAATGTCAACATTACGTCTTTACAGTAAAACAGTGTTTACTACAGGAATACAATAGCAAAGGTGTCAGGCCTCCTGGTACCACTACCACTCGAGAGATATGAATCACGAATTTCATACGAATGAACGTAAATGGGCAGATCCATATTTCATAGAAACGCTATCTAATCTGGAATGACTCAAGCTTCTGTCTGTCTCATGTTTACTAGTACATTGACCATATGTAAAATCCGAAAATACCCGTCCCTTATCGCGCCAAAAATTGTGGTAAATCAGAGTTGTTAAAAGAAACTGAACTCACCAGGACTTTAGTAAACCGTTTCTCGAGCTCCTCCGTATTTGGCATTGGAGTCTGGATCTTGGGAGAGTACTTGGATGACCTCATGCTCACCAAGTCCTTCCGATTTCGGACAAAAGTCTGTGTATCCGAAACAGGAGGAAAGAGTAAACTGTTCGTGTTACCCGGTTGTGTAAAGCCTGAGTCATTCTCATCCAAAAGATCGTTGGAATGAGTCGAACCCGCACTCGAGTCTCGGATTCCGGTATTAAAACCTATTCCAGTCTGTGGACGGATATTAGCTTTGAGAGCTGCCATTGGGTCTGCATAGCCCATAGAGCCATTCCCATTATTCGTGGTCCCATTACGGCGGTAGCTCGTTAGATTATTCCCCATTTTACTGGATTCACTTAATTACCTACCAGGAACACGATAGGCGTACACCTGTCCACTATCACAAGAACTGGAAATGATACGAGGAACTTCACTTGCAGCAACCACAATGAGGCTATTTATATCTCAGTTCTTCTGGAACAGTCGTCGTCTTAATGCTAATGGCGAGACGTCATTAACGTTGAACTTGAAATTGGAACAATAACTTTCACTTTTACTACCACGAATTTTCCACAAAAATGGGGTGTTTTGTGTTTCAATTTGTAACAACCAATAGCAGTATTGTGTTTAGAAGCTCAGCAATTTATCACTCTAAATTCTTGGATGCTTGCCATTCTCACCAGAAGATGTAACTAAGCTGGGCGATGATCCTAGTTGACTTCCTGGTATCAAACAGGGTTGGCACGTGGTCCCAGTTTCAAGCGACACTGACTTATTGACATGGGGTTGACGCTGACGCAGAGTTGCTTCCCAGAAGAACTAGGCATTGTTTTGATTTAGCTTAGCAACAGGTCAGGTAACAGGCACTGCAAAATAGTTAATTAGAACTACAATTAAAATCTGTTCACATATTGCACAGTCCATTCGTTTAAATCAACTAAACTACCTACGACGCTAAATTAAATTACGATGTAACGCACAGAAACAGACGATCACCGCCTCACCACGAAGAGATACGCACCCCTCTGCCATACCTCTATTTACAATGAAATCCACCTGATGACTGATAGACCGAGAACGTCATCCCTTACCTACTTTTAGTTCATTTCATAGCTAAACAAATATTGAAAAAAGAGGAGTTAAATTGCTGCATGTATTTAGGCTTACACAATAGTTTAGTCAGTTTAGCCTAGCCACGAGTGTTGATGCTGCGCTGTTACGCTACAATAAATAGCACACACACACTGAGGCTGACGCTACATAAAAAATGCATAATTCGTCAGATATCTAATATGCTATTGCAGCAGGAATAATAGATGATAGAAGATAGACGAGAGGGTATCTATTTTGCCTCTGCTCCCCCGCAGTGGTACAACATGAGAAGGGAATTAAAAACTGTCAACTCATTAGAATATTGAAAATAATCATGATCTCATTCATGCGGTTTTGGTATATCCTTCTGCTTGTATTTGTTTCCAACGCTTTCCTCTTGCACAAGTTACAAGTTAACTCAGCAGACAGAAGAAGCAGAAGGCAATTTATATAAATCAACTTTTCTCAATAATCCAAATTAACGGAAGTCAAAGTGGACCTTCTTCCTTAGGTCTGAGGTAGTGTGTAGTGAGGTAGCTCGAGCTTGAGGCTTTATCAGCGCGTCAACACGTCAACGTCAGCGCGGCATTAAAAAGTATGAGTTAATCACAGAGAACAAACGTGTGCTCCGTGTACAATGTACCTAAGTAATATTTGAACTGTAGTTTGTTGTTTGTTGTCTTAATTACAAAATATAAATGTTTTAACCAAACGGACAACGGACAGCAGAGTGCGCAATAAAGGAAGCGGTCACTCACAGAGGAAGTTGACAGATTCACTAGTTTTGACGCTCTCACATATGTATTAAATTATGCTTGGCTACGCTTGACGCTTGCTTCTCAACCGAACGCGACCGATACGATGATGACACAGTCAAGTAAAATATAATCGTTTCCCAGAACAAAGTGAATCAAATCAAATAATAGAGTGGCCCAAAAAACTAATTCGCTTCACTTACACTACACTCGATGTCCATTGGCTACTTTTGCACGACGTACTTCACTATTGCGAACTTCCCCCAAAAAACTTGTGTGCAATATTTCAATGCAACAATGGCTTTCGGTCGTTCCTGTAACACAATGAGAAAAGCGACTACTGAGCAGATAGACCAGCAGACCAGCATGTGTTTTCTCATAATGAGTCGAAACGAGGATTTCAGAGTGTCAAGTCAAATGTTGAATAATATCCTTTGGGGTATATCTTCATGATGTCTTTCGCTGTGGCTGTTGCTCGTTTGGTTTGAGGGAAGGAAAATTCCTCCCTTTTTGTGGTCTGGTCTGCCTGGCCTGGTCTCCGTGCATTTACCATTTTACACTTTGGCGTTTTAATGTCTGCGTATAAAAATACATGTATGAGTCTTGCCTAAAGTTTGAAGGTCTCGAAATCTTGATCTCTTCGTTCATGTAGGTACTGCGCTATGCCATACATACAGAAGACTGTCCTATCTTACTTCACTTCGCCCTTTTCTTACCCCTCCTGCTGTGTTGAATCGTTGAATGTATTGCTCTATGTAGGAAAATCCGTCTTATTCTCGTAGTCCGTTTTCCAGTCGTCCAGCGAGAAGTGTGTAATTTGAGAGACAGACAGTTGAGTTGCATTCAGATCTTGGAGACATGAACATGACCACCCCAAGTTTGAAAGCTCAAGTTTTGAAGAGGGTTGATCTTGAGCTCGGAGCGATGATGGGCTTCTGCTTGTCTGCTTATCTTATGATTCATCATTCACCACAACATCATGACTTTTTCCTGGAACTGGAAATCCGCTTTACCGGTTACCGGCTTCATCATTGTAAAAATTGGTGGAATTCCGATGTATGTACAAGAATCCATTCAAATCGAAAGTCACCTGAAAATAAATAAATGTTCTCAAATAAAAATAAAATTTTATTAATTTAATGGAACTTGGCTACACCAGCATAATATACGATTCCAAAGCACTAATTGAATTGAAATTCTTGAATACAGAATACGAATAGGGATGCAAAATGACGAACCTACTAGCTACAGTGCTATTTGTAAAAATTAGTCGGTTATGACATGAAATGCCAAAAATCGAGGTTAGTTTGGAAGCTCAGATTAGATTAAAACTTGAGCTGACATTGCATAGCGGTAGCCGGTAGCGCATTCAGCGTTTGATATGTAAAATGCTCATTTTGTACCTTTCGAAATAGCCTATTCTCAAAACTCGTTATATTCTGCTTAATAATTATGAACAAGCAAGATCATGAAAATAATCCGAGATTGCAACTTTCGTATTTCGTAATTGGGGTTAGCAAATAGCGTTTCAATACTTGGGTGGGTTAGCCTAAACTTGAACTGTGTTGTGGTTGTGGTGAGGTGAGTGACCTGTTGTTCACAAAGATACTCAAATTGACAATGCGTTTTATTTTTTCTTGTATACATTCACCACTCTATTCCAGTAGTGGTCATTAGGTACACTCTACTGACATTATATATCTCGTATTTGGTAAAAATTAAATTTTTCTCCAAAACCAGACTTGAATTAGGTACTCAATTAGAAATGACGATTCAAGAATAATTTTCAAAGTTTCTGAGCTCCTTAGATCAATTAGAGGTAATCAAAGTACCTATTAACTAGTTAGCTATAATCTAATTGTGATACATATCGATATCGATTGAGAAGTAACATTTTTCTATAATGCTAGACTTTTTTTGGAATATTTTAATATCTTCATATTTTCATAGGGGAACCCCCTTAAGGTCTCGTTTTCATCTCAGTAAAGAAATTCTTTGTAACCATAATTAAATTGTGTTATTCGTTCATTAATCCGAGTCGGAGTCAGAGCCTGAAGACTCTGACAACTGCAAGTCCGCACTAATCAAATGTGTGGGCATTGGTTGGGAACCTCTCTGGGCTGAACTTCCGACAGAATCAAACATTGGCATTGACGGGGCTGGGGCCGGTGGGATAGTTTTCTTATGAGAAGGCAGAATTGGAAGAGAAGGCAAATGCCGAAGCGGAGCCACTGGAATCTCGTCCACGTCCATTAAGTCGCTGTCACTGTCACTATCACTCGAACTCGAGCTCGAGCTGGAGTCGTCACTTGATGAGGATTCTGATGGAGCAGCTGGAACTGGAGCAGGTTCGACAGGGCGGTTATATGGTGAAGTTGGGACGGGGCCAGTATGTTCAGCAGGACGAGGAATGGGCAAGGGAACAGCTGCTGGCTCAGCAGGACGTACGACTACTGGAGTTACAGGTCTCACCTGCTCAACATTATTCTTAATATTTTTCGGAATTTGTGGAGTATGGCTGGGAATTTTAGGTACGGGTACAGGGGCAGGAGCCGGTTCAGTGAGGAATAAATCTTCGAAATTAGTGAGAGAAGGCATGGCTGGAGGATTTGAATTGGAAGTTGGACTTGGTTGCTTTGGTTGTTTTGCCACAAGTGCATCAAAATATGCTGCTCCGTTAGATGTCTTGTTAGTTGTTTTCTTTGCCGGTGGAGGCTGTTGCTGGTTGACAATGGAAGGTGGAGACGTATGACCAGGGGATAGGCCGAGCGGTGAATGACGTTTCGGGACATTGAGCATTGGAGAATTGGGTCTTCGTTGCTGTTGCATTGGCGGAGCTAAGGAAGCATTAGTTGTCTTTTTGCTGGTGTCTTTCTCTTTGAATGACTTAGAGTTGGTCTTCTCAGGTTTTACATTGTTGTTAGGACTTGTCGATGGTAGCACTGTCAAGGTTGAGGTTGGAGCTTGTTTCTTCGGTTCTGGAGCAGGGGATCTCGATGGACCTGGACCTGGTGCACCTGCTCCGGCTGGAGATGCCTTACCAGCAGGCATCCGTCCACTACTTCCTTCCGGTCGTTCCGGTCTAGACAATCATAGAAAAGCTCAACTTATAATTTGGTCACAAAACAGAAATACAAAGTAGCTTAGAAAGATTATACTGCATTCTACACTTGAAAAGTAGTAGATACTTTATACTTTATGTGTAATAGAAGCCAAAACAAAAGGGAATATAAAATAGTTCCCATATTTAACGCAGCAGCATACGACTGCAATATACAATAGCCGCTTAATCGAAGGTCAGATCATTAAATGTATGTGTACTATCAATCAGTTATCATAGATGACAAATACCACAAGAACTATGAAGAAAAATACTTACCGTGTCTTCTTTACTTGTATATTGTGCGTCAGTTTCTCAAGCGTTACTTCCCCAGTGACATGATCAATAATTAAGACACATTCCTTTGCATACGGTTTCCGTGCACCTTTGAAAACATTCACCCCAGTCCCATCCGAATGCGGAATTGAAATGGTGACTTGGTGATTCTCGCCCACTTCCAATCCTGCCTTCTGCGTCGCATCCACACTCGCTGGCTTAAAGTCGTACCTTTACAATTCAACATTTTCAACAATTCCAAATTATAAATTGGATAAGGACAAAATGACATGGATTACATCTAGATGGCGCTTTCTTTATTTATGGCTGTCTTACCGTATGGTATGGAAGGATGACCCACCGCCCCTTCCGGAACCTCCATCCGTGAACCCTGACCCAAATTTGAGTTCCCGAACTTCAGATCCAAGTCCCAACTTCTCCGCTACCGTCCCACCGGCCACAAACCCGTTCATGATGAAGGCACAAGGAAGAGTAAGATGGACGCGGAGGTGTTACCTGCACAACGGACCGACTTTTCTAAACAGCTGTCAAACATATGGCTTCCAATCTTGTCCGATCTGAATCAACTGCTACAGTTTCCTGTTGTTCCGGGTAGTGAATAAAGCTGAGACTGAAGCACAACCTCGTTGCAGCCTCCAAGTGCACCTTAGCCGCTTACCATGAGCCAACGGAAAAACTGTTCTTCGTTCAAAGGCCACAAAGTGAAAGGGGAACAATAAACAAAATTCATTGAGTGATGATCGTCTGAGAAGAAAAATGTGTGGAAATTTCGAACACATTCTTGTCATTATGGTTCGAAATCATCATCACTTAGAACCATACATGTCACATATTCTACAACATTAACGCATGATACACTCGTTGAAGTCAATGCGGTAAGTAACGTTCGTTCTACCAGTGCATCCAAGAAGATCACTTTTACTTTTAATGCAATTTATCTTCACGCATTTCACTCGTTTCTTCAAACCGTAGACTGTGTACTGAAGAATATGACATGTTTGTCCTCATTCAAATCTACATACAAGCAGCTCCAGCATGAAAACATAGCATATTTTTCAAGCTATGCATCAAGCATATAAGGCACCTAGCGTTTCCGGCAAGTCGATTCCCAAATTGTTTAGCTGCACTTTGCGATTGCCAATTTTTCATAACATTCGCAATTTCAGATTTGCAATTTTAATTATGTTTATCAAAACCTTATCTAGTTACCAGCTACCACACAACCACGAGTTATTTTGCATGTTGTTATCTCTTGCAACTTCACTTACGGATGATGTTAGGCAATAGACTGGACTGGACAGCGCAGCACTTGAACTGGAGTATATGACAAAATGACAAGTCCTGGAACCGCTCCGTTAATATTCCGCCAATCGAAGACCGAACAATGAATTGGCGCATAATACTTTTCCATTCTTCATTAGAGGATTCCTTAAGTAGTATTTACAATTTTATTTACCAAACTAAAATAATCAGACTACAGAATTAGTAACGTTTCTTTCTTTATTTATAATTTATTTAGCTGAGTCTAACAATGCGTGCAAGGGTAAGGAAGTGTGTAGAATTAGACAGGTCCAAATCAAACAAATTCTGACGCTCACATGACTTTTTCTGGAGATAGACTCTATTTTGTCTCTATCATTTCTGGACTTGACTCAAATGGATCTACTAGGATTTATGTCACTCCTCATGTCACATGAATATTCTTTATCTGGTTTCAATTTAATTCTTGATGGCAGTACAGAAGAAGACATTATTGGTGTTAATATTTTTACGTATTCTGGGCGAGTGTTTCGGCCTTTGCTACAACTTCCTCAATAGGTCCAACCATGTAGAATGCAATTTCAGGTAGGTGATCAAGTTCACCGACTAGGATCTTCTTGAAACCCTGCAAGGAAGAAGGAAATGAATGAGAATTTAGATTATTTTCGCATGAGAAGGAAAAAGTCTCACAAATTCATGTTTCTCTTGAGATTCACTTACTCGAATAGTTTCCTCCAAGGGGACCAATTTGCCGGCATGACCGGTGAAGACCTCAGCAACTTGGAAGGGCTGAGACAAGAACTTCTGGATTTTACGGGCACGTGATACAGTAAGTTTGTCCTCTTCGGACAACTCGTCCATACCAAGAATTGCAATAATATCTTGGAGAGACTTGTAGTCTTGCAGGATCTTCTGCACATCACGAGCAACACCGTAGTGATCAGCCCCGATGATGTTGGGGTCCATAATTCGTGAGGTGGAGTCGAGAGGATCGACGGCAGGGTAGATACCCAATTCAGCGATACCACGCGATAACACAGTGGTAGCGTCCAAATGAGCAAAAGTTGTTGCAGGTGCGGGATCGGTCAAATCGTCAGCAGGCACGTAAATTGCCTGCACGGAGGTAATGGATCCTTTCTTAGTTGTGGTGATACGTTCCTGAATAGAACAAACATCAATCACGTTAGAGTAAAAGTTTATACATACAATACATAGAAGGCGATCTATATATCGAGTTTTTAGTTTGATTTGTTTGGATGACATACCTGCATTTGACCCATGTCAGTGGCCAAAGTGGGCTGGTAACCGACAGCAGATGGAATACGACCCAACAGAGCTGACACTTCAGAACCGGCTTGTGTGAAACGGAAAATGTTGTCAATGAACAAAAGTACGTCTTGTCCTTCTTGATCTCGGAAGTACTCGGCAACTGTGAGTCCAGTCAAGGCAACTCGAGCTCGAGCTCCTGGAGGTTCGTTCATTTGACCGTAGACCAACGCTACCTTGGAGGACTTGTCCTTCAGTGAGATGACACCTCCCTCAATCATTTCGTGGTACAAGTCGTTACCCTCTCGAGTTCGCTCACCCACTCCAGCAAAGACTGAGTAACCACCATGAGCCTTGGCTACGTTGTTGATCAACTCCATAATGAGTACAGTCTTTCCGACTCCAGCACCGCCAAAGAGACCTACAAAAATATATTTAATTCAATTAAAAATCAT
>JAQFYU010001210.1:0-15903 GCA_034694905.1 Ceratophysella granulata | reverse complement strand
CTTACTGCTTAGCAACTCCTCAATACTTGGCATTTATTTAGCCAGGTCTCTTTTACCAGTTTTATACTGTTTATTTTGGATGTTTTGTTTGTTGAGTGAGTGTACCTTTTAATACTATGTTTCTGAAAGCTTCTGTATATTTGTCATGTCCAATCACCTGCCGAATTGACAAGTGTCTATCATCCTTGTTTATTCCGGAGAGGAGTGCTCCCTGAGGTCATTGGATTCTATTCCGGGTTTTACTGGACAGTGAGGTCGTGTAAATAAGCAATATTGCTAAGCTGGGAGCCCGTGTGAGGTTTACTTTCCTAAAATCAATAATTATGAACCCTATGTAGGTTGACAAACATGTTTTTCGGGAGCAGGAGCAGCGTGGATTGAAATACTCATAAATTGACGTGTTTTGTGGGGTTTTAGTTTTTAATAGTTTGTCACTTTATATTTGCACGGGTACCGTATACCACGGGAGAAACGGTTTTTAGCCTTGCATGCAACATGCAAATGCAAATGGCATAAACATCAGAACATGATAGTTCATTTCTATTTCCAATTTACCAAATGCAACGGGTCCATTCTGAATTCGATAGGAGCTCCACCAATTAATGATTCAAAAATCAACAAATGACGTATCTTAAACAGCGTCAAAAGTCCAAACATGGCTCACAAGCATGGTATCTTAAAGTGGCATCTCAATATGGCTATCCCAAAAATGTTATCTTAAATATATCATCTAAACATGGTTAAGGATTTTAAAATGAGATCAAAACATGGCAGTCAAGCACGCTACTTTAATATAACATCGAAATGTGGTTCTGAGTTTTAGAAAATTGGGGATGATATTTTAAAATGGCGTCTAAGCATTGGTATGGGATTTTAGAATGACATCTGAACATTATTGAAATGGTATTTTAGAATGACATCCGAGCATTGGTATGGTATTTAAAAATGGCGTCTAAATATTGGGCAAGTTATTTTAAAATACCATACCCAACATCTTGGAGTCATTTTAAAATACCATCTTAAAATATCATTTTAAAATACAGGACCAGTGTACACGCCTTTTTAATATGGAATCTTCACATTCACATTGGTACAACGGCATTTTAAAACAGCTACTAGATAAATATTGGGCATGGTATATGGTATTTTATAAAGCCGTACCCAATACCCAGCCCAATACCCAATATCTAGGAGCCATTTCAAAATGCCATACCAATGTTTACTCGCCATTTTAAAACGGCATTCCCGCATGGTAAGATTTTAAAATGGCGCCTAGATATTGGGAATGGTATTTTAAAATACCATACCAATATGTACATGCCGTTTTAATATGACATCTTCACATTGGTATAGTATTTGAAAATTGAAAATGGCTCATAGATATTATTGGGTCTGGTTTCTTCTAAAATGGCGTCGAAATATTGAGCATGGTATTTTGGAATAACCGCTAAGATTTAGGTTTGGTATTTTATCGCAAATTGGTATCATAGGTATCATGTAATCATATCAATTATGCTATAAGAACATTACATCAAAATTCATAATTCGTGAAACTGAAAATCTCAATAATTCCCAAAAATAATTATTGTTCTTTATTTATTTTTATTTCTAGGCTGCAGCCCGTTTCCAATGCAGCTACTTGATGGAACTTCAGAAGCGTGAGTTTCTCTATCAAGGTGGTGATCCGAAATGGCTCCGTGGACTCGATGCCGCACCTCTAAAACTAACAAGTCTCTACCATATAAACAAAATGATGGCACATAGACCTTGGGTTCTCAAAAAAGAAGATTTTCTTCATCTCACGAAAAAATCTGGATGGTCAGTTGCTGAGGTAAATAGACAAACTAAAAATACAACTAAGTACTAATTAATGTGCAACACTGAGAACTTAAAAATAAGCTATTAAATTACACGTAAACGAACGAGGTTCTTTACATCTAACGTTGAAGTTTGACCTGCACTAAAATACAACGAGCTTGTTATTTGGACTTACACGTATATAGCGAAAACATGCTAATTAACCGCGGAAGCTGATTATGTTCTTGATTTTTATGCAAGACCAACTCCCCTGCTGTGGGCCGTGCTGCACATGGCACACGTGTAGCAGTCCATATTTAGGCCTACCTCTTTAACAATGTATATAGGAAATTGATGACTATGTAGTAAATACAATATATACTAGATCCACACGCTCATCGTATCGTTCATATCATGCAAAACCTGACTGGACTCACCTTGAAATCCATCGTTTTAATTATTTAATCCCCTTTCCTTATTGCTTTTCAGCCCATTGCTAAGACTCTCTGGGCTGATCTATTGTATAACAATGTCAATGTATGTAACTGCAAGTTAGGATCAAGTTTCAAGTCAAGACGTTTTTCCATAACTTCATTTCTGATACGGGCATGACATTGAGAATCTGCTTAAAACGTTTCTTCCTTTTTTTTTGTATTTTTGATTTGAATGACCAATTAAAAGGTATTGTAATGAGGCTTTATAGCAGCACTTATGCTGTCAGCATGTAAATACAAAACAAAAAATACGTTGCTTTACATTCTCTGATTTATTGCTATTATATGGGTTTTGACATGTATTCAATAACATTGCCAAAAAATAACATTACGTTGTCATGGACGAATTGTCTTAGCAACGGCGACAATTTAAGGAAAGGGGAAATACCTTTCATGTTCCATTTATTTTTAAATTCTCACTGTTGCTAAGACCAGTCTTTCGTATCAACGAAATGTTAACCTTCGCATTGTTTTTCTCTATTTACTATTCACGTGCCCACTCTGTATTTTTCCAACAACAATAATGCTTTGCTTTTAATTTTCAAGGGCACCAGGACTATCTGTTGTCTGAAACCAGCATACACAACAACAACAATGGCGAATAACGAATGCTAAAAAGCTACGCATTGTTATGCGTTGAGCTATAGTCTAGGCTAGGATATGCTACTACGCATATAATGCCCACACGTTCGTGTGGCAGATTTTGGCACAGGAGGTGTTATGCTGATTGGTGAGAAGAGTCTCAAATCCTTTCAGAATATATAATTAGTCAAGGTGGAATGAATGAATGTCAAGGTTCCTGGTAACCAAACCGCATCCATATCACCAAATACTTTGTTGTTCAGTTTTTTTTTCCTCAGATTTTTACGACTTTTCCATAAAAAATTTCGTGTGCTAGTGACACAGTGCTTGATTTAAGCCGGTCCCGGTCCATGGTCCATGGTTCATGCATTCAGAGTCTCATCTCTCAGGATTATTGTTCATTTTCGAATTTTTTGCGAGTCTTTTTATCTATCTGGCTTCATGCGTTTCAAGTAGGAGTGTGGAATTGTTCAGGGCTGCTCAGAGCCTGTTTTAGTGGGCAGTAGTAAGCTGAATTAAATCAAAAAGTGAGTAAAAGCGATGAAAACTGGTTAATACCTTAAGAATTGAAATTTCGAAAATTAGATCAACAGTAATACTCAAATCGAATCTTAAAACTCAAAGATTTTTACGTTAGTTTTCAACTAAACTGAATTTTTTAGATTTTAATCATTTTCAATGAAATGCAGCGGGCAGCGGGTGGTTTAAAGCGGTTAAAATCGGATTCCAATAAAATGAATAGGATTTAAAACGGTTCAAATCGGATTCTAATAACATATGAATTCGATTTCATGTTGTAAAATCGAACTCGTGATAAAAATCACATTTTAATTAAACGAGAACGATTTAAAATGATTAAAATCGTATTTTAACCAAATCGTTTTAAAAATGATATAAAACATTTTATAAATGGTTAAATGCGGACTGTGCACAAAAGATATTTATTTAAGGTGATTAAATTATTATTTTAATCAGACAAATGATTAAAAATGATTAAAATCACACAAATAATTAAAAGACTCTAAACAAAACTGATGATTAAAGGTGATTAGAATCAAACAAGTGATTAAAAATGATTAAAATCAAACATAAGTGATTAAAGGTTATTAAAACCAAATGTGTTTACAGTCAGAACTTAAATCAAAATTGACCGGTGATGGAGATTTAAAGTGTTAAGGTTATTTTTGAAATATGCCAAACGAAAAAGCATTGACACCCCAAATTCGGTATGAGCAACCCTGTACAAACCGAAGGCCGAAACTGTACAATAAATTTCTCCTTCGTCTTTTGCATGTGTTAGATCTGGATTGGATTAAAGTAGGCCAGAGAAGAAGTGGTATGGCAAGTCAAGTCCTCGTGTATTTATTTATAAAATGTTTCCATTCTGCACAAAATAGAACTGATTTCATGTCACGTCTTCTCCATTTATTTCTTAATACATAACATGTTGACTTTGACTTGAGCTCAACGAGCCCCTCATTATATTTTATCCTAAGCTCAAGTCTAGCTAGGAAACAAACAATAGACGGATTTCGACATGGAAGATCCAAGAAGTCATAAAATTGTGGAGACAAGGGAGGAAGCCCAAACAATCAACAGAAAAAAAACTGGTTCTTCATTATCAGTTTTCACAAGAGGCATCGTAATTTGAACATTAAAATTCATAAAAAAGAAGAAGAGTGAGTAGGATTTGATGACGTACTGGGCCTATTCCCGGCCATTCTCTGTTATTTTTCTGCGACTCGTGTGTACATACTTATTTGTATTTTCATGAATAGTTTAGCAACATTCGAGCAATCGTTACAACTCCATAAATCTAGATGCATAAGATTTGAAACTGTAGTAAATATGTAAATCATGCGCGAATACCAGATGCCCCAAAGGTCTACACGTGCAGAACGATAAGTTGAGAATTTGCGGATGAAGTTACGTAATGAAATGATATACTTGCATTTATGTATTTACCAGGGTTGCAATAATTTAGCACAATTTCGTTTTGTTGATATTTTCTGGGAAATTGTTTAACATTTTGATTAAATTAAATTAAAATCGGGGAAATGTCATAAAAGCGTCGCCGAAAAGAAACAATTTGATGAAAAATCTATTAAAAAATTTATCTGATGCTTTAAACCACTTTAATTCACAAAATCCGATTTTTACCCAACCCTGTACACATAATGGAATTTGCAATATTTTCCATTTTATATAAGGTTTATCCCAGTTATTCCAATTAATTAGTACAAAATTCAACACCTAAACAAAACAGGGAAATCGATCACATCTTTCACACGTTATTTTCATGTGAGTGGAATACCAGATTCGATATCCAATTCTTGCTTGAGAGGCACAAGGCGCGATTTTTACGAGTTTGATCTAATTGGTAATTTAATTTCCATAATTCCATACATTATGTGCCCAGGCTTAGCTTAAACTAGTTGAAAATACGTCATTCAGTGGGAGAGTTGCTATGAAATTAAAAATATTCTGGAATATTCTGGAGTCATTGTACATAGAGAAGGAAAGGTTAAAGTTTGCATGTTGTCTTGTTGCATGCATGTGAATTTTTTGAGTTGTTTGTGAATAACATTTAATTCTGGAACCCTATTGTTATTCTAATGTTAAAGTCATTTGTAGGGCGAATTGTGCACTAACCTGCTCAGGTATTTTAAACGATGTATGTAGATTCTATAGATGAAACCGATTTAGGATATTTGATAATAAATTGAATTCACGTTGGTTGTCATGGGCGAATGCACATAGCAAAGCAACGGCCAATAATTCAGAGGAAATGTAAATTGTTAAATTCCCAACGTTACGTTGCTAGGGACCCTTCGTCCATGCAAACCTAGAATTAATTCTTTGAATTATTCTGAGCGTTTTGTTGCTAGGACAGTACATAGTTGCTATGGGCCGTTTGTCCATTGCCATGTCAACCTGATGTTAATTCTATTCCAATTTACTTTCAAAAATTCGAAAAATGAACCATCAGCTTCAAAAATTCGAAAAATTTGGATATAATTTTTTCTAAAAATCAATTTCAAATAGGTTACTTTTATTATAACAATTTTGGTGTAAAATTTTTATAATAAACCGATTTTTGACCCTATTTTTGTCATTTTCCAGGTCGTTCACGCCGTAGTCCTCCTCGCCCACTTTCACTCCCTCTCGTCTTTCATTCACGGATGCGGAATCACACCAGAAATTGACTTTGACAAAGGTCACTCATACCTGGACCCTGGTACGTTCAATAATGTACAGTCTGGCGGAGCCTCGTCCCCGATTTCGGGTACGTCAAGTTCGGAGCCAATATCATTGATGAGCCCTAACCCGGTGTCACCACGTCTGGACCTTAACCCACCGTCACCCGCTCCTCCTGCTACCGGAACCACCAAATCTGACAAGACTGAACTTACCAACTCAACTGGGTCAACCACCAAGTCGTCTCCTCAAGGACTACTTCGTTCGGCTACACATCACATCAACTCCAGTCTCTTGTCACCTGGTTCCGCTGGGGCAGCCGGTGGACCTGGGCTCCTGTCACCCTCACCTCCTAAACCCGGCACCTCAGAGGTCGAACTCCTCATGGCTACTATGAAGAACTTGTCCGAAACCAGTCCCATCGAAGAGTAAGTCACTAATAATGGTCAATACAGTTGGCCTTCAATACCTAACCGTTGTTTTTTTAATATTTTAGCCCGGAAGAACGCAAGAAACGTTTCGAAACTGTTGCCTCATCAGACGATACTCAAGAAAAGGAAAATCGCTTGACACCGACTGGAAATGCGGCGGGTGCTCTGCTTCCCGAAGTCTCTCCATTTCTCAGTGACCCTGAGTTCACTTATGAGGACTTTTCTAAACGTGGACAAACACCGGAAATGCATACTTTCAGAATTCAGGTAAATCTCATCAAATATTTACCTGTATATACTTATTCACGCCGCTCTGTGCCAAATTAGGGAAAATTAATTATGTGTAATTGAAGTCGTTGTTTAAGGCTACGTAATTTGTGTATAGCCCAAAGAAAGGATGTAGTAATTGGCAAATCGAACTCGAGGAGGATCCTACGTAATATTTGTATAGCCCAAAGGACTTGTAATAGTAAAATTTGCAAATTGGAATCGAGTATTTAAGATACGTAATTTGTGTGTAGCCTAAAGGCCTCAACAATTGACAAATGGAAAGCGAGTATTTTTTTGTAATTTGCATTTTGCATTTGATAATTTAACAATTTTGTAAACAATCGAGATCATATATCAAACTTTTCGGTGCAAACATTATAGATTATTAAAAATAGGCTTCAATTTCCTTTTTTTTTCATTAAGAGCCAAGTTAATCGCATTAACTGAGTGTAATTAATTAAATTGCACTAATCTATAAACGTCATATTGAAAAAATGTGTATCTAAAGTGTGTAATTTTATTAGAACTGCTTGAATGTTAATTACACGTAATTTCAATTACATTTCCGCGTAATTTGCCATGTCCTGTCGTTTAGCATGTATTTGTATTGTATTGGCGACATGGTGTCTGGTGTGAGCTGATTTCTGCCGCGTGAGACAAGAAAAAACCTTCAAAAACATTCGATTATGCAGAATTAACAAATAGTTGAGATGGCTAGACGAGACAAATTGTTCCGAGTAAAAAAAAAAGGATGTTGTGCTAAAGCATTTAACTCGCTCTGCTAATGTAATCATAGAGATTTGAGCGAAAATAAGCTGATCAGAGTCATTTGACATTTGATGCGGTCTTTGGTAACTCAAGGAAACGAAGGATTTACACAGCTTGACACTCCGCATGCATGTACTTGACTACATATATCTTCTTTATATGCAATTTTTTGCTACTCGAAAATAGGTCACGTAATTATATTCTCATGTTGTCGACTCGACTTATGCAACTCTCAGCCTGAGAGATTACTTTCAATGACTTGAGTCTAACCCAAGTCTCTGCTGCTGCTGGATAATGGTTTACGCTTCGCCAATTTCTGTTTTTTTTTTTATAAACTGACTTTTATATCGTTGGCTTAGAGATTTAGAAACCGAGCCACGTCTCCCCATGGACACTTCACACACACAATGTCTCTTCAAACAGAGAGACATGGGTTAACCTTGGTTTTGTTTTCGAGATTTCCTTTTTTTTTCTGTTTACCAGGAGGGGAAATGTATTTTTGCACATTATAAATTATGATAGGGTGCGGTTCTGCGGTATGGTACGGAATAAATTAGGGTTCTTGGAAAGAAAAATCCATTTCTCCTCGGCTCACTCAGGCGAGGACGCGTCTAATGCACTAGGAAATTATGTAGCGACGAATATTTAATCCGTGAAGATGGAGATAATGTTTTCTGGGTTAGGTCATATTGCGCATAAGTGAGTGTCAATGGTTGATTTAATGTTTTAATATGGTTCTGGTTGGTTCATGCAGGATTACTCTTGGGAAGAACATGGATTTTCACTTGTGAATCGACTCTACGCGGATGTTGGGGGATATTTGGATGAGAAATTCAAGGTGGCTCAGAATATGACCTACTATACGATGGGTGGTCGACCACATGTGGACACGACCAAGTTCCGTACTGCTGTCTGGAACTATATTCAATGTCTTTATGGAATTCGGTAAGAGCTCGTGACATCATAAATCATAAATCATAATTGATGATCAGGACGGTCATTGGTCATAGGCTTTAGTTTCTGGGTCTTTAGCGATTTCGGTTGATAAAGTGACCTTTTGTGACCTTTCAGGGTTTATTCTTGTTTATGTCTCTAAAAAAGCTTCAAAGGATTGTCAATAATAAACGTTAATTTTAAGGGTTTCTATTTTCCCGATGGTAAGCCACACACCGGGCAATGCATTGTATTTTGTATTATGTGGCCTACCAGCCTATTTTTTTCTTTTTAGGCCGCATACTGAGGTTTGAGCTGATTATGCTTGTGTGGCGTACCAAGTATTTCACATTTGAAAGAATTGATGTAGCTCCTGTTGGTAGGCCACATACTGTGATGCGTGCTGATTGATTGCGCATGTGGCCTACCTACAGGAACTAGATTTGAATGGTCATGAATTCTTTCAAATGTGGAATACTTGGTAGCTAGGCCACAAATGCAGTCAGCTCGCCCCTCAGAATGTGACCTACCTAAAATGATAGAAATAAAACAGTAGGCCACGGCCACACGTGCAATCATTACCTATTTTTCAGAGGACAATTCTAGGGCCCACCCTATGTACATACATACCATAAATAAATGTGCTTGATTTTTGCTCTATTTAGACACGATGACTACGACTATGGTGAAGTGAACCAACTGTTGGAGCGTCCACTCAAGTCGTACATCAAGACTGTGTGTTGCTATCCGGAGCGAGTCACCAAGGCGGACTATGATAATGTCATGAGAGAATTCAAACACTCGGAAAAGGTTAGTGGCGATAATTTGGTGAAGATTGACAGGGTCAATGTGTTGTAATTTCCTTGGACTAACCTTTCAAACCTTTCCACAGGTGCACGTCAACTTGATGATAATGGAAGCTAAGATCCAGGCCGAGTTGCTGTATGCCCTTCGTACAATCATGAAGTTCATTTTGTAAGGGTCACACCCAAAATCCTTGACCCTCCTGGTGGCTTCGACCGTTGGACCCACTTGCTCGTGTTGAAAAATCAAGAAATCAAACCACATCAAAATCCGAACATAATTTCCTCAACAAATATCACGAAGAATGCATTGGATTGCTCCAGGCAAACAGGATAATGTAGAATGTAAATCTGTAAGGATAAGCACTGTGCTCCCTGTTGTAATGTATTTAAACTGTACGTCATTCTATGAACTAATAATGTTTTTCGTCTCCAAGCACACCACCACCGCACCCTCCCTAGCTACTGTGCAAAAGGCTATACTATTATGTAACCCGCTGATACAAATCCTAATGGCATTATTGTTAATTTAAATGCATTTTTGTTGTTTTTACACGAGGAGTTTAACGTTTAAAGGTTCGGGATGGTTTATAGTGCATAAAACCGAATTTTTTTGTTTTCCTTTTGTTGAAGGCTAGGGTGACAGGATGTACTACTGAGTTCATTGTCTCTTCGAATTATTATTATACTAAGTGTGTCATTTGATTTGGTATCAAATGTTTACTATTTATTTCAATTTTATATGATCTCAATTTAACAAAAAAAAAAGTAGTACCAAAAATGATGAATATTCAACTTTTTTCTTTTTACTTAAGTCCAAAACCTAATCAGAAATCAGAAAATCACGCGCAGGGCAAGGTCATGTTCGTAGGCACTAAATTATGAATATTATCAAAGTTTCGAGTGGCAGAGGGTATCGAATACCATTTTGATAAGTTCGGATGGCGTTCGGCACCATATATTAAACCATGGTGAATTCGGCACCATGCACCCTCCTGAATCATGGTATTCGACACCAAAATGCATTCAAATAACTGCGTACCTTCAATTTGTCAAAATATTTTGCTTCTCGTTTTTAAGTTTTTTTCTCTTTAGTGTTTTTTTTACAATTTGTGTACAAACATGGTTCGGATTTGTCTGATCGCTGACAATAATTGCTTGAACTTTGAATATGAAATCATGAAGCCAAAGAAAAGTGAAAGACATTGAGTTCAAGTCAATATTATTGTCAGTACATTACATTGCGTGAGGTGGAGTGGAATTTGGATACCTGCCCTTAAATTGGGAGGCCTACAATTTAAAGTATCGAATTGGTATTTCGGTTTGACCGCTGATTCTAAATTCGATATCTTAAAGCTCGTGGCTCACCCCAAACACTAATTTTAATCCTAAAATTAAGGAAATTATTACTGAACAAAGAAAAACGGATGGCCTGAGACAAAGTAGAATATGAAATTGATTGTGATGTGTTAAAACAAACAAAAAAAAACAAATGGTTCAATATTAATTGTAATGCCAATTCTTCGGTTGACCCTTTGTGTGTGAAGTGCGGCTCTCTTTTCTCATTTCGAACCCTCGTATTTTTCTTCCTGAAAGTACGGACCATAAATTAAGGTACTCGCAAAAAAAAACTTTCATGTAAGTAAGTTCAAATTAAAGTAATAACCAAAAAAGTCAATGTAAAATTGGTCGGGGCCTCTCCCCTGGCCTCTATTTGAGAAGAGATGCAAAATACTTCAGTTCAGCGCTCTATTGTATTGCAAAATGTCAACAAGTGTATAAAAAATGACAGTTTTCAAAACTGAACAGTTTGTCGTGGTGGCGGATACGAATTTTGAGGAAAAAATACAGGATTTGGGAGTTGTTGGATATAATTTATTTGTATTCTGGCTCATGGGAGACACGTCAGGCCTGGCATAGTTGTATGTACATTGTACATGAACCTAAATACCCAGTATAATTACTATTAACATTACCTTCTTGGATTTGTATGTGAAAATTGTGGAGCAGTAAAAGAATTCCTTAAGTATTCATTCATTCCGTTGCAGATATTCGTCAATTTGCATATTTTTGTGTAGTTTTAAGTTATTGGCCATCATATCGCAGTAATTGGTCGTTACTATTTGAAAATACGTTAAAATTTCATACACTATTTATCGAATAGCGCTTGTATTGTAGTTCAATACCATTCCCAAATAAGGGGCCTCATTTTGCAAATAGCAAGCCCTGCTACGCAGATGACTGAATATATCCTAGAATCCAGGTAATCAAAATATCTCCTACTAACCCGAAAATCCTGAGCAACGTATGCCTCCCAATAGTGAGAAACATGTTCAACTGAACGTCGAGTGGACGACAGGACTTAAGAATTAATTTCTGTTCCTTGGTTTTGACCCTGGAACTAATTAACCGCAGAAAATCCTCTGACACCCGCCTTAGTTTATAGCAAAATTGGCAGAAATACGTAATTGTGACGGAAGCAACGGAAGAAATACCGCTGAAAGCGAAGATTTCCACAGGAGGCATTTCAGACCCAAAAATAATCAACGGGAAGGCACTCGTGACGAAGATGGTAATTGAGCCAATGCAGGCGACCGGAAGGAAGCTGATACAAATTGAATTGAAGAAAAGTCGGTGACATACTTGGAAGGCCTTGTACATCTGGAGTGCCTCCTCTGTCGTTAGAGTTTCCAGCTCAATTCGTTCACTATTAAAGAAAGGCGTCATTAATATCAGGTCCAGTCCAGGTCACAGGTCGTTTTAAACTTTGACCCATATTTGACCCAATTTTTCTGTAGGGTACCTTATAAGCTCCAGCCAGCCCGGCACAGTGTTCATATAGCCAAATGCAAAGTGACAACCAGTCATTATAGCAATCCAATTATTGAAAATTTGGAATGCCCATAGGATTCCATAAGCCATTCTTCCGTAGCCTTTGTCAATCCCCAAGGTCATGAACAAGGGATCTTCGGTCACCGGATTTGGACCATTGACGTAAAGACATGCAGAGGCGCTTAGAATGATTGCAATAACTATGAACACACGGCTCTTGACCTCCAGTCCGTCTTTTCCGGGTTTTGGCTTCAATTTAAGTTCTGCAATGAAAATACAATTTTATTAAAATTTAAATTCAATTATACATTAAACCTAAATTAAAATATTCAAGTTCGAATTGGTTAGTCTTTTGCTACTCCAAATGCTACAATTAATACAATGTATTTATTATACAAATTCAACGTTACAATTTACAAAAGTTTAGCGAAAACTGGAAGCAAGAAGAGAAACATTGTTGAATTTTTCAGAAATTCGACACAAGAACAACATTGTTTCAGGACGCGAAAAATGAAAATTGCCGCGTTTTCTTTGTTCCGTCAATCAGCCACGCCCCTCTTCTAAATTCAAAATGCAGCACTGAGCGGGTAATTCAAAAATCGAATTTCAGGAATTCGTTTGTTTGTGTTTGTGAAAATGCATCGTAATTTAGAAAAGAGTAATTTCCAGTTCATTTAACTTTTTGGGGTACAAATCCCAATTACTAGCAAATACTTGTCACTTGTCAACGAATAGGCCCGTGTATTTTGTCTTACCCATGACCTCATTCATTTGGAGCGTTTTATTGGCCAAAACAAGAATATCCGTAATTTGAATATACATCAGGAGCTTGAGCAAGTACGACGAGATCATGCAGCCAGATCCTGTGATTTGAATCAATGCATCCGGATTCAGAGATCCCTTGAAAGCATGACGTGTCAACACAACTGAACCGAAGAGAAAGTTTCCAATGTCCAATGTTGTATTTATAAGGGACAAGAAGAACTGCCATGATGACCTCTGGAACCGCCGTTTCCTGTCGTTCCATTGGAATGGAATACACTTGGTGACAGTGGCAACGGTGAAGGTGAAGCGAAATGCGTTGAAAGTACTTCTGGACAGCATATTTTGTCGAATTTCCGCTACTGAAAACGGTGAGTGTGCAATACGCCGATGTTTATCAAGATGCAGATGCGCGTCGACTAACGATTGACATTGCGAGTAATAAACCCGTATTTTTTTGTTTTTGGTCATCAAAATTTCAACGGGATGCTCATTATCGAAATGGAAGTTAATGTCCATTTATATATTTAGTACCGGGCGTGCAAAGTAAAGCGAAATACACCCATATACATTTATATGGCTCGTCAACGTCAAGCCGCGGCGTGTCGTGTAGTCATGAATCATGAAATCGAAATAATGGTTCCTATTGATTTAAATTTACTAATGCGAACCCTCCATAATAGGTACAGTACTGATATTCGTAAAAACAGCTGCTGAATTTTTCATGCAATTATGGCAGCTATGTATAGTACGGCATTATTTTAAGCATAAAATGCCTAGCTTACTTGCTACTTGTAATTGTCTTTTCACGGGTCGCCATCATATTATTAAATATTTATTCCGATGATATTTTGATAGAATTTGTCCTCCAATAAGGACACATGGGCGAGCTTATATCATGGTCCTCCTGAGTATTTGCAAACAACGAATGGCAAAAGTATAATATATTCAGCGTTCGATTTATGTCGGTTTATGTTGAACAGTGACAAAATCTTCAAAGTGCGCATCCTGTATCCTAACCTTTGATTTCGATTGATCTATGTATGAATCGCAATATAAAGTTGCCCATCATGCACGCACATAATGCAATGCAATATGCAATGATAGGCATTATTAAGAGAAAATATCTTTGATCTTTGACCATTATCTTTTAATCAAATTCAGAACATTTTGGTTATCTGACTGGTTTTTTTGCATCCTTGAAGGTTAAAGATCTTGAAGATCACATTTACTGATTATGATTTTCAAGCGAGCGAAACTTGCTTATTGCACTTTCATGTCATGGAAGCGTACGGTAGCCTTGATGCTTGTTTTATCGCCAGCAAATACTCAAAGATCAGATTTGGAAATTATACATAGAAGTGAAGAAGTTAAGTACGAATACGAAACTAACACAGGCAATTATCAAACCAACTGCACGGAGCTACTAGATAGGGAAACCGCAGTTTATGACCGAACCGGACTTCATAACCGAACGTTGATTCAACTAAAAAAAAATTCGCTATAATTATTTCAGTAATAGGCTTTCCTCTCCAAGATAGTCCATGAAAGTTTTGCTGCATATGGGCAATGGTAATGGGCATGCATGAAATAATGCATAATTTACATATCAGATAGCCAGGATAATATGATAATTACTGCGCCTAAAGCCTTGTTCACATAGCTTTTGCGATCGCGATTTTGAGTTGCGATTGCGATTTTTTTCAAAATGCGATATCGCAAAAGCATTCACATAGGTTGCGATCGCGATTTTCCATCTTGCGATAGCGATTTTTTGATATATATAAAACTTAAAACTCTAAGTTTTCAACAAGCACAAGGCTTTCATTGACGTTGAATAAATTCCAAATTGAGGTCGAGGCCGTATGTAAAAATACCCTAAAATTAAAACTATTTAAACCGCGTGAACAGGTGGGATTCCTGTTCAGTTCCGTTCTGAATATTCGAATTTTTTAATCAAGCAAAGGTGTGCAGCATAAATCTGAGTCAGAAAAATAGTCAAAATGAAGGTGCCCGCTTTAGTTGTAACGTTGGTGGCGTATTTCCTGCATAACAGATATGCCATATGCGACACACAACAACAGTCAATTGAATTGAGAGAAAGACTCAAAGATTTCCTGAACTGCAACGTGGAAATTGTGTTCAACAGTACCGAACCAAACCTAGAACCAATGGAATTCGAATTTCCTTTGATATTTCTGTCCGAAAAATATCGTTTCAGTGTAAACTCGGAACCAGCATACCACCTGCAAACCTTGAAGTATTCGACATCGACATGTTCCCTACGTCTCTTCATCTTCATTTATGATTTCCATTTCTTGGCGTTAGCCAACTCAAATCGATTACTCCAAGAAAGTCAAAGTGTGCCCACCCATGCTTCCAAGTCTTTGTGCTGGACGAACAACTTGGAGAAAATCGAAAATTTCAATTGTGGATGAAAATATGGACAAAAATATTCTACTACCGAATGATTTTTCAATGGATCGTCGTCAGGAGAAATTGCTCAACTCAAACACAAGAGATCCGGGTAGCGGAAGACATATTCTTTTGTCTGTACTGTCTGCCACGTCAGGAACATGGCAGGTACAAAGTACCGGTCCATTCTTCTAAGACACAAATGTTAAGGATTGAGATACGACATTCAATGGCTTGGAATCTGGAGGCTCTGAGTGAAGGTGACTTCAACCAGTGCCACCATCACGTACCTACGAACAAACTGCTGCCACCATTGAAACATCAGAAAGCACAGTTACCAATTAAGTATGGCTTCAGGCTCCACTTATATTCGTTCGTAGGAGATATGATTGATCATGTGAACATTTCGCTCAGTGATGCAAGGTTAATGTATAAATCCCGTCATGAATATATGAGTTCACCAAGTGCTTGTTACAAGAGAAGAGAGTACGAGACGTACCGTGTTGACCTCGATGGAACTGACTATACCCTTTTTGACTTGACTGGATTCAACTTCGTTACTCTTCATGCTGCACATGGATTTTGGGGAACGGGATTAATGTTTGCAAAGCCATTTCA
>JAQFYU010001209.1:0-15905 GCA_034694905.1 Ceratophysella granulata | reverse complement strand
CTTCTCAGTTTGGAGAACCTCAAAACCTGCGTCAACTTTTAGAAGCCAAAATGAGAGGCAGGTTTGGAAATCTTCTTAATCACCGAAGGTCTCTAATGGCTATTAATTAAATAATGACTTGGGAAATATCCAATGTAGTTGATACGTGTAACGTTAATTCAATGCGGCTTCAGCCGTAGTTAAATTACAAATGCATAAAAATTTCTGTTTCAAATTCGAAATAGGTTTTTGTCAAGTGGAATAGGTTTTTAACGTTCAGTAGATTGATTCAGATTTCAGCAAGATACTTATTCAAACCCCTATCCCGTGGAGTAAAATACTTCCGTAAACAGCGGAAGCGTTACATTTGTATCATACCTTATTATTTGGGCAAAACTCATCAAAAAAAATTCCGCGGATCGCGCAAGAGTTACATTTGTAACGCGCCAACTTGCCACATATAACAATACAATGTACTCGGCACTACTCTCAACTGTTTATGTGGCAGCTTGAAAAGTTACGAGTTGCGCGTTAGACCAGCTACATTTGTAACTCGTCCGCGGTTCACGGAACTTTTTGCTGATTTTTGGTGATTTTTCATTTGATTTATTTTCTCAAATCTTGACACTAAGAGACACCTATTTAGCGATTTTTGCAATTCATGTGGAATTCTTTGGAGTAGCCTTTATCAAAAATTCCGAAGAGGTCGCTTGCATGCGCTGCCCACAATAAAATTTTAAAATTGAAAAGTTACAAATGTAACGGATCCGCGGTATTAGGATGTAGTACTAGTCCAACGCATGAGGATGTGACTCGAGATCTTGTCATATATTTTAGCATACAGAGATGAGTACAAATAGGTGATATGTAGGATCTTGTTACATTTTATAGAATAAAACAATTGAAAAGGCATGAATAGAAAATGTGACATGTGACATCTTAGATCTTGCCACATGCCATGACTTATTACATGCAATTTATGCAAAGGCAACTGGAGAATATGTGGCATGTTAGATCCTGCCGTGTATTAAAGCAGAAGCATACGGTATTGGTATTATCGGGAAACTAATCGATCGTTTTCGCAGAAAACTACACTTTTTGAAGCTACAAACATATTATACGAATGTGTACGCTCCATAGGCCGTTTGGTCACTGATATTTGATCACAGGATGTGGTGATGACCATTAAACTGGAATTGTCTTGTATTTCGGGGATCCTCTTGTGTTACCCACTAGTCACCAGTCTCGGAGGACGGCGTGGGTGTATTTATACATATTTTGAAAGAAGTATAAAGCTTGGACCGGAGTTCGAAATACAATACATATGTATATGAAGTATAGTACTACATATTATGAGAAATGAGAAGGAAGGCTAGGGTAAAAATCCAAGTCATTTGGGACAAGAAGGAAAGGATACGTCCAGTTTCCAGCCTCATTTCCGGTCCGCATTTATTTCAATTATCTGGGGACCCAGCAAAGTAGCTCACAGTGCCGTGCTTTTCTCCCTTGACAAACATAACTCATTTTCTCGCAACACCGGGCCACTACCAACAACAACTGACTTCATAACTCATGGTTCATGGTGGCTTACGGATCACTTCCCATTGTAAATAATTTAAATCTTGTTCTCCGGTACTGTTAATGTTAACTGGAGCTGTTTTTACATGGAAGGAACGCATGCAAATTTAGAAGTTAAACGCTATGCTATTGCTATTTTGGAAAGCTAATGCTCGCTTTAATACCGTGAATGGATGTAAGACCGTTTATATTTTTCAAAATTATGTGAAGTGAATTTAGTATTTTTTTGTAAATTAACATTTCGCATAAATTCAATAATACAGTTGTGCACGAATTTGTATTCATAAATCAATACCAGCACAATTGTTTTAGTATTATAGGAAGATTGTCCAATTGAGAACGAAATTTTTTATTTCGCTCATAACTCAGATAGGAGAAGATTAATTAAGCTGAAATTTTCAGAATAGATGAAAGCGTGACTTCTCTAGGCTTCAGCAAAAATCAAGTAAAAATATTGCTGCAGTTGAGCGCTGTGGATTTAAGTAGAAGCAAGCAGATTTCAAGATTTTCATTTAATAAACCTGACTTGATCCACAATTTTATTTTAATATGTGTTTGCCTATCGGAATTTAGTAACCACATTGTATGGTCGTAAAGCTAATTTGTAAATTGTAAACATATATGGCATATTTTTCATAGGTTCAAGTTCAGTAATTCCTTATATGCAAATTTTCGAACGCTGGATACGAAAAAAAGAACAGTTCCGGCCATTTTTTGAAAAAAAAACTCTTGTGTGCATATCTTATCCAAATTTCCTAACATGTACATTTATAAACATGCCACGTCATAGTTTTGTACATAGAAAAACATTTCACCCGAGCCATTGAATATTTTCCTGTGCGTCAGACAGTTAAACTTTCCCAATACACCGTAATTATAGGAAAGCAATTTGGAGGCTGGTTTAATGATGGAAGTAATACCTGGCAGGTGTAACATGGAGAAAGTCCCGTTCGAGTGGTTGGCGTGGAAGAGGGAACTTCCCATGGTACATGACAGGGACGACAGGGTGGACGTGCAATTAAGACCAAGACTCCAGATAACCGACACACGTCCTGATTCAATTGATAAAAATGTTCAGGTGCAAATTGCTTACATGCAGACACATGTACCTACCATTCAATTCCTCTCTTTATGTGAAAGTCACGGAGTACAAGGTGAGATAGACTATCTTCATTTGATGCTAAAGTCGTGCCACTCCATAATTTGCAGAGCTGTAAAAATTCAAGTTTTACTAAATTTTGCACCAACAACTTTAGACAAATTCTGCTGGCAGAAATTGATTGGATTCTCTTAATTAATTGCGAGAGGCTCCATACTAAATTCAATTATAAACTTCGACATAGTCCGTATATGTAAAGAAAGAATTGTATATGAGAGCCTCATTGATTTAGACTGGTAGAATAAATTGCAAAGCAATTATGATCCAGGAACCCAGGCACGTGCAATTAGGTGTAATGCTGAGCAGGTAGACCAAGAGTCCCTAGACACCCTCTCCTTCCCAGCACTACTATTATTACTGAAAGGAAACCATCAACCTGTAATGAAACCGGGGATAAATACCACGGGAACACTTCCCTTCTGCTCTCCCGAACACATGAATCATGCATATTACTGTACTACATACGAGTGAATACCTAGAACGTAGACCAAGCAATCAACCAGCTCACACGTTCAACACAAGGCATAAACCACGTGGCTCTCCAATATACTTTCATCACTCTTATTCGTACCAGGGTTGCTAAATTACCCGGTTTCTATTTTTTACATACCTATATATTATGTAGTTTTAGGTAAATAGGTATTACCCGGGCTGTATTATATATTATGTACTATCCATTTTTCAGAATTTACTACAACTGTGCGAATTCGCTACGAGGACTGTTTCATTTATTTTGACCGGTTTTTGATCCACTGTAAAACAGTCAAACATGAATGAATTTAAATGAAACTTTCACCACAGATGAACTAATGACTAGGTTTAATTACAAAAAAAGAATTTTTTTAAAAATTAAAAATTATTAAAATTATTAAAAATTGCAAAGTTAAATATGCTTGAGTAGTTTAACAAATTGCTACTGCTTTGCGAGATATTGATTTATGTTCGTGGTGGAACCATTAAATGTTAGCCTTACAATCTGTAAATCATAGCTCCTTAAATGTAAAATATTTCACCAAAAGTAGTAGTAGTGGCAAAGATCTTAGAGTTTTAAAATTTTCTGTGAAGAAAATAGTAGATCTGCGACTAAAATTGTAAAAACTGTCCATCCATATTCGTCCTATCCAATTTTTTGGTACAATGTGGCTTGGCTACTACTTTATCTATGATGAAAGTTTGTATTTAATTCATTATCTTGTATTTGCAAATTTTATTTTAATATTCGTATACTCAAAATATTTTAAAGATAAAGTCCAGCAGTATAAAAACCTGGACCCAAAAGAACAGCCAACAACCCTTGTTTTCACTCAATCGGACCACTTCCACTTTTCTGGATTCGGATTCGGAGTGAGCAATTAAGTTTGTCATTAGGTGTAAGCCCACGTGTGGAAATTGTGTCATGTCTATATCATATAACCACGGATGTAGGATGATTGCATGAGGCTAGCTGAGTGGAAAAAATTGTACAGAGCTACTAGCAGCGAACTGACTCAAATTGTCGATGAAGGAAGTCTCATACCAAGATGAACCTGTAATTTGCTATGAGTGACTCTGGAGCTACACATGGAGAAAGCACATGAATATTCACTTGTTTGGAATTCTGTATGGAGACCTGATACTAATTTCGTTTTGGACAATGTTCCTTGGGAAATTCAAGCAGCACATTTCTCATGAACCAAAATGCCACGTACCGTGCAGAGCTCTTGCACATGTAGATGAATTTGCATGGAATGGAGAGAAAAGCGACAGAGACGCAAGGGTAGTCATATAAAGAGAACAATAGATCATTAGGCCTGCAATTTGGCATATTGTGAGCCGTAATAAAGTCTTGACATCCGATAATAAATTCATAGGCACTCATGAAGACGCTATCCAGACCAGTCTCCAGACGTTGTCAAACATGCATAGAAAGAAAATTATGATGGTTCTAAGGTTTTGCACATGTGTATTTGTATATAGTTCCAGTCATCCCGCACACAACTTTCTGTCATCACCAAACACCCTGCATCGGGTTGACTTTACATTTTCCTATTAGAGAAACTTTCAGCTTGATAGACAGAGATTCTATTCAATTCTTGCAAGCAAGAGCACGAGAATCCATCACCACTTGATTATCTATTCGTTTTTGAAATCGTACGTCGTGCAGTTGTTCGATTTGTTTGGTACCCAAGAAAGTATATTCCATATTCCAGAGCTAATGCTATTTGAAAATTATGAAATTAAGCATATTTACATGGTCGTAATTCCCTGCAGAGTACAAGGTTTTCAAAACGATTCAAGACCAATTATTAAGAATTTGAATTTGGAGCCAAGCAGGTGCATCCTAAAGCCGGCTCATCAAAAACTATTACATAGTTCATTAAAATAAGCATTGTGTTAATCCGTTAGGCGAAACATCGTCAATAGTTGTCAATTGTCTATAAAATGTTAAATGAAAGTACATCAACTTAAATAAATCGCTATTTTTGGAGCTTCAGTTTTCAAATGAACGATTACGGTCCAAATATCTACTAAAATACAAACAATGTAAAATATGAACTAAAAATACGCAGCCAAACAGTTTTTATGAAATGATGCCTATAGAAATTTTGGGAAAAAATTTGCCCTGGTATATATCCAGTCCAGTCAGTCAAGTTAGTCAAGTCAAGACAAAATCAAAAAGCTTGAAGACAACAAATTGCATTAAATCCGATTTCAGTTAAAAGTGGGAAATATCTGTAGGAACTCTAGAATATGCACTAGAACCTAAAACAAAAATAGATATTACATAATTTTGTTGGACGAACCAGGTCGGTGTAAAGTGTAAATCGCTGAAATCTTAAGATCGATTAATAATCTACAGGATTAAGAAGATCTTTTTACCCAAGAAAGCTTTCCTGAATTTCTTCAACTGTCAATTACGTCTTAGCGTCGGATGGACGTTCTAAGTAACTCAATCATGCAAAATTGCAAATTCAACTTCAGAATAGCAGTATTCGAATCCTATTCCACGTACACGAATCCGGAATACAAAAATGTTATTCAGGAGATACGAAAGTTTTGGTCTTCTTCGAAGCCTTTTTGTTTTGTTGTCACAGCGGAAGAAGGAACTGGAAGTCCAAGCCGCTTCAAGTGTAAATATCCTGGAACCCATTACTTTGGAGAGCATAGTCCTCGTCTACCCGCCTGGTCCAGACAGTAAGAGTATGTACATCTAAGGTATCTAGATGGAAAGTGGACGAGAACGTGGTGGTCGTTGAAGAATTGTTGTTGACCTTTCAAATACAATGTTCCTCGTTCTCCGCACAACTGACTTGACGAGGAAAAAAAAAGGCATGGAAGGCCAAGCATGGCAGTGGCAATGAAGTTAAGGCTCTCTCCCGTCCATTTTTTTTTTTGCACGCCAAGATTTACTGACCTTTTTTCTCTCCATCGTCTCAAAGTCTCAAACTCAGATTGTGAGCTTCTGAATTGAGAAACTTATTTCTATTTCTAACAGCAGCCTCTCACTTTCTCTATACAGAGAATCTCATCGGATATTTTTTTCCCCTGGAACTGAATTCATTCCTTCATGAAACGACGAGTAGCTTATGCACTTGTAGTTTTAATTTTTTTTTGGGTGATTGAAACTATTCGTGTCACTTTAGGGAGAGCAAAGCAAACAGTCAGAGGGTATTCTGCGAACAAGAATAGAAACAAGAGTCATTAAGCTGTTGATGGTTCCTGTAAATACGGAGATTCCATTTGGGAACTAACGTGGTGCGGATGGATTAATACTACTTGGCTTCTTCCGTTCATACTAAAAGCATCCCTCGTTTTTGGCTTCAAATTTCCGAAGGCTGAAGTTCGAACTGATCTTCGCTGATCTCTGGAGTTGAAGTTTGGATTGGAACGCAGAGGCGGATTAATTCATCCGATATACTCCCGCCTCAACTGTAAAACATGGACTTTATATTATTTTGCCCGACTTAAGTCACATTTTAGCCCGACATTGGCCGCGTCGTCTCCAATTTTGCATGACAATTTACTACACAAGTTTAGCTCCGCTTATAATCGAATTAATATTCAATGCGTCGATAAATTAATCGCGACCTGCCATAATAATTTTAAGCGAAATACATTCTCAATAAACCCCAATAAAAAACATTATTAAGCTAAAACTGTAAATGAAATTTGCCAAGAAACAGTTAAGACATTCTTTGTTCATTTGAAGCGTTATGCGTAAAATGATTTGCGTTTGAACTGTACCATATGCATAACATAAGGGATCTAGCGTGTTTGAGGCAGTCTATTTTTAGTTTATTCCTTCAAAATTCTTTCAATTTCGTCAGTCTGCAGTTTGGATATTGAAATTAGTGAAGGAATATAATTCTGATGAATTATTTTTATTTGGAAATAATTTATTTGTTCCATAAATGTTACCCTACTTGCTCCTTCGAAAAAATTAGACGTCGTATTGAATTTACATGATATTTTGGAAACAGTGTAGTTTTAATCTCCTTGGATTTCTATTCAGTGTCTATAATAAGAACAACAAATCTTATATCGTAATCGTCTGAAGGACTTTCTTGTCGCCTAGTTTGAATGATAGTCTTAAAAATACACTTCTTGTCTAACTCTAAAGATGAATCTGTATGCTACTTTCGTGAATATTTATAAATAAATGCTAAAAACAGAGACCAAATCGGGCGCTTCCATTATTCCGACCAGCACTTATACAATACACAAATCGTTTTATAACGGAGAAATAATTGTGGATCTAAACCATTACGTGTACAGCTGGTACGAGATTTCAAGATTTTTGTGTACATTTATGCTGTGGGATAGAATGGAATGTACAGTATGTGCTTACTGCGTACATCTAATTCCAAATGTATATATACTGCACATTTAATTCTTCGACATGGTTTAAATGTCCACAGGACAATTGCGCTAGCTTTATATTAGACAAACAGATAGTGCAGAACAATGAACAACCAAGTTGTGTCCAATGGCCTCAATGTCTTAAAGGTTTTGTGTGCTGCGGAAGGCCTCAGCTTCAACATCGCTTTCAGCTTTTATAAAAATTATGCTTTACATTTTTGTTGACTTGACTTAAGAGCCTCACGTTGTGAATTCTAAAAATAATATCTTGAAGCTCCTACTAAGTAGTTATTGTATGTTAGGTAGAATTTCCCCAATTCTGAGAAATTTTTTCCTAATCTCGACTCCTGATCTCAACAACCCCGGAAAACTTTTAGTTCCAATAACTTTCTCCAGAAACATTTTTGTAAGACAGAAGAGAGTTTCTTTTCCATGTTCAATATTAGTGTAACCTTTCTTCCACCTCCTCCTATTGTGAAACTCGGATATTTAAGTTTAGTAAAACTGGAGCGTCACATAACCCGGCTACTCTGATCCGGGGTGCGGAAAGCCTCTGCTAAGCCTACCAATCTATTTGGGATGAACTCCGTACGGGAAGAGAGAAGGGAGGACGAGGAGAGGACGAGGACAGGCTAAAAATGTTAAGCCACGTAAAAGGCTCTTCTGATCGTTTCCCATCTTCGTCTACAAATCCATTCCGATCATCAATTCATATAAAACTTGTACACTCACTTAAGTAATAGCTGGAGTTCTACTTGAGCCCATTGTCTCAGCTTCCCTTCGTCTCTTCCTAAGCTTTAGCCGATGTGTTCCCACTTCTCGGGAAGAACAACATTAAATTCCGTAAACGTCGACTCCGCTCCCCCATGAATCACTCCATTAATCAACATTCCAATCCAAACACTCATCCTCTTCACAACCGATTTATCGAAAATTCCAAGTTTGTCTGTCGTATGCTATGCGAGTAGAGTAATAGTTGTACGACTCAAGTTCTTGCCGATTATGAATGCTGCCAGTCATCTTTTACATACATAAGGAAGACGGCATATATTTTTTAAAGGAAAGACAAGGATTTATCAGTTCCGAATAATTTGCTTTATTAATTCCCAGTAGCAATGTTACGATGTTTCGGCTTTTGTTTTCGTTACGATATCATGAAGCTGTCATAAACGACTTGCAAGTAATTAGCGTCTCTGTAGAACCAGAAGAAGTGCACTTGACCACGCAATTATCGTTGCGGTGGGTTGTGGTTTGCAGGATATTCCACCCACACCATCAGTCGTGGGCTGCGGGTTTTCGTGGCGCAGGTTGTAAGTCGTGCTATTCATATCCCATGCTAACCTTGATAACCCTAATAACCTTCAACTTATGAAATATTTAATAAGTTAATTGAAAGCTAGCAAATTTTTTATTAAATTTGCGTTATATACAGCCAGCGTTTACAAGAATTTAACGAAATGCATAGCGAAATCATCCGCCAGAATCTATTTTTAAGGCTTGCGGCCATGAGCAATGGAACAGAACTGGGTTCCCGTCTTTCCTGTGTCGGACATAGATATGAATAACGTTCCCCATTCTTGGAAAGTGGAACGAATGACTTGTTAATTAAATACTGATTTTTCTAGACTCATTACACTAGACTTTCGAGGCGTAAATGTCGGGTGATTTATTACAGATACACATGCATGTTTTGTTAGTATACTATAATACAGAGAAAGTAATCATGAATGACTGTCTAAATCAAACTCAGTTTTCAGCTTGATTGTAAGATGTACCTATAATTGTGCGAATGCATTCCACCGTATGATTGTGACTTGTGACATGAAGATTACAACTCGCTGAAAATTCTTATTGCCTCTATTTAGTGAAGTGAATGTATCGTAGAAATGAAAATTCTAGCTTTGTTTGTGTATACTACAATATGCGAGTATAACCGTTTATTTTGGAAGAAAGCAAGGCCTTTCCGATATTTGTAAATCTCCGGTGTGTTTGAGTCAAAGTTACTAGAAAGTTCATTTCTTCTCATTTGGAAGTCTCGCTTTTTTCTTTAAGTGGGCCATGTCAAGGAAAAGAAGCCTTCATCATCCTTTTATGTTTATTTCTTACAGTACTTTTCTTTTTCTTTTATGCTCAGCAGAGCTGGACATGTTCCTCCTGCATTCCTCGCCTTTTTGCTAGAAACTTTGAAAACTGTAGCACTTTTCTGCGTATAAAATGATAATGTGAACAAATTTCACCCAAACTAACTTATTGGGCGAAAAATTGGCTCCAACTTTATCCGTCCATGCAAACCCATCGACTAACTAAAATCCATAATGCTTAACCAATATTGATTTACATACGATTTAATCCTTGTACACATCCTGCTAAGCTGAGATCGATTTTTGGGTCTTTTGTTCAAATTTAAACATTTTATCCCCAGACAACTAAAAAAGTAACTGCGGCTATACTGTATTCTCATGAGCTTCTACCCGTATTTGAAGTACTTTCACCGTATATCGCATGTCATATATCAGTATTGGAATTTCACGCATGAGATCATCCCTTAACTTTCTTCAGCTCACCTGTAACCAGGCAGCACGTGGATCCTCAAACCCCAACCCACTCATTTCCCAAGAAACCATCAGAAGTTTGAACTTGAGATTAGTTTTGAATTTCCAGAAAACTGTTCAACCAAGAGCTTCATTTCATTAAACTTTATCAAAACTAATTACATTGGGTGGATGATGATATAAAAATATTACTCGGATCAGACTGGATCAGATACATCCTTCTTCTCCGCGGTCGTACCGACAAAAGTCCTTAATTTAAACCAGAATCACGCAAGATGTGCATGGTGCATGCACACGATGGGGATCAACAGCCTCCGAAATCAAACTGAAACTTTAAAAAACCGTCAGTTCAGTATACGACTGATGCTCTGTTTCACCATGGTTTTTCAGAGAGGCAATAAAATAGGTATTTTCGTATTACGAAACTTAGCAACGGACCACTCGACTCGAGCTATTGGAATCAGAAGTATCCTCTTCATTAAATGTCAACCCTTCCTTCTAACAACGAATTCAGCATACAAGGGATGGATGATGAGAAATACGGTTTCCGTTTCTGACAACGATTCTTTAGTAATCAAATTGCTTTTTATATAAATCTAGTAAGTTGAAATTTTGTGAAGAGGATGAGTTTGATACAAACAAAATATGATTGTATTAGGGAAATGAAATAAAACTATGCCAAGAGTACTCCAACTTCAATCCAATTTAACCTTTGTTATCCTGAAAGATGAAATATTTCTTTATTAAAATATAAGGGGAACAACACACAGCTAAAACCCCAAGATGTGAATTTTATTCGTGAAAGCAGTGAAAGTCAACAAATGGACCCGTATCCGAATTCAACGCAGCTCAATTTTTTGGCTAGTTTAAGAAATTTCACTTAATGAGATAAATAATAAATGGAATTGCTTGTATGAACTAAAAGTGTTCCAAGTTTACGCAAATTAAAATATTCGGCTAAAACGTTTATAAATATGCATTTTCTCGAAAAACTAAATAATAAATTGCTGAAAATCAACGAAATAAAACCAAACTGCGAAATTATTTAAGGAAAAAGAGATATTATTGCGCTAAGCTAAAAACCAGCTATATCTAAATAGAAACATATCACTTGTAAGAGAAAAATACCATCAAAAAGTGTCAAACTATGCAGTGAAAGTGCAAAAACATTAAATAAACTACAAATAGTGCAACAAAATTTTAAAAAACTTCAACTAAAAGAAAATGTGCAAATTGCAGTAAAAGTAAAAATGTACAGTATATCATTGTATGAAACCGGGTAGCTGTGGATCATTGAGATCTGTGGTGTAAATATCTACAGTGAGCCCCAGGAGAAAGGTTTTTGCAACAAATATAATTGTACATTAAAATCTTAAAGTATACTATATACGTACATATTCAGTATATTTAGTTATTTTATATGTGCCTTAAGAATGGGAAAAAGTTAACAAAATCTGATCTCAAATATTTCAATCATCGACAATTGGTCTATTATTTTGAATTTTGACTCTATTGTATCGTACAATTTTATACTAGCTGAAATCACTTTGCGGCAAACTGTCAAAAGGTTTGCCTAGCGTCCAACCCCCGTTCAATATCAACCAAATTCTCCTTTGAAGCTGAATTGCCAAAGCGAAATGCACCACGAGTGCATTAAGCATTCGACATACTGAAACTGTTCAGTAAAAGCTGGCCAATCCTTTTGTTTGCAAGACACGGGATTGGTTTAATGCGTTGACTTGTTGGCCAGACTGAAGTGGGATGAAGTACACAATATCCACCTAATTTCCTGGGACAGTCACTTCATTCCTGATTCTGGAAATTTACTTTTCCTTTCTCCGCATCTTTTCCCCTCCCAACTTCCTTCCATTACGGATTTTGTTTAACTTGTTTTCCCATTCCTTTGACTGTCAAGCGTCAGAATCAAGGCGAAGGAGAATGAAGAGGGGTGGAGATGTTGAAACAATTCTGCCCTTTGTTTCTTCAGCAGAAAACTCAAAGGGAAAAGGAAAATGCAAATATTGCTCAATTTTACAAAACTCGGAAATCTTTCAACTTTAATTTCTGCTCAGGGTTCTGGACTTCTTCTCTTCATCCCTGTCTCACGTTCGGGTGATAAGGAATGATGAAGGTGACGGGGAGGACCTCCCTTCCACATGTGAAAGGCACACATCTTCCCTTCCCAAGACCTAAAGAGTCGGGTCGGGTCTTAACTTTGAGGTTCTGATCTATCTGAAGGCCAGACACCACGGCACTGTTCACCGACAATTGTGTCAGGTGACACTCTCTGGGATTTTCAAGTATTTAAGTTTTAACGTTAAGTATTTGTCGCATTATTTTACACGAGCCAATAACTGACTAATCATATCGAGGGGTTGAAATGGGGATGTTTAAATAGTTCAAGTTTTAACATTTGAAATGATGTTTAATTAGTAGTTTAAAATTGATTTGGATTTAATATTACATTTTGCTGATATTTTAAATAAGCATATCCATCTATTCCCATACTATAATTAGGCTACTAAAACATCTCATTTCAAGCGATGAAATGTGACAACTGGCTACACGGGAACCCTTAGGTGACTAGTATGATTCTCGACAACTTTAATTAAATCTAATTATTATTTTTGACAATTAATTTTATATATGTTTTAAATATTCGCAGTGGGCTTCCTACATTAAATAAAATAGTTATTATTAAAAATAAAGATAGAATCAGGGATCTTTGACATACCCGCAGGCTAATCAATGGGGAGGATAGGGAACTTTAACGCTATGTAGGACATTTAGCTTTTCTGTCAAAGGAATGTTTGTTCTCCTTACTATCTCAGTCTACAGTCTCACGTGTCACTGTCTTTACTCCGCAGCCACTCCAGCAACGACTCACTCACTGTACGGATACAGCGATGCGACTCTGGTAGTTGTGAGACCTTCGACTCAATGAGAAGTTTCGGAGACACTCCAATTGACATACTAAGATAAATGGTTTTTATCGCTCATTCGAGTGACCAGAAGGAAAGCTCACTGTCATACATTTCATATCAGTTCGTCTGTACACCCGTCCTCAGGTAGCATAATTACAAAAATACGTGCTACGCATAGGGAGCAAACACTGCCAGAAATGCACCGTTGAGAAAAAAACCCACAGGCGATAAGAATTTAGGATGGGATCGTACTTATAGATCCAAACCTGCCTGGAGAATGAGATGGAAACTCAAGCCCCAGGACAGGACGCCATCCGTAAAATAGTTATTATTCTATCCTTATATTATTTTATCCTTATTCTAGTTACTAAATGCGGTTAGTACGGTGGGTGGAATAAGTTTGTTAAACGGCTTTTAAAAATATTTTTAGTATTTCTAGTTACGTTTTTTAATAAATAGAATAACAATTTGTTTATATTGATACGAGCATTAATGTACATAGACATGCGCTGAAATAGACCGATGCCCCGATGCCCGATGATTATTGTAAATATGTCATGTGGCTAATTAGGAAGATTAAATGATTTAACAATGATTAATTATTTAACAGAATATTTCAAACACTTTAGTAGAATTCATTTATATAAAATTACAATTATACATATTTATTTAAATATATTCGAAGTAGTTTACATACACACACTTCTGAAAGACGCTTGCTTCTAGCTAAGCTTTGCACTTTGTATAATTAGTTAATGCAACACCTAACTAAATTTTTTAAAAAAATATCGATATTTCGTGTCCGGTCCGGATTAAAATGAATCATCCAATGTTCACAGCAAAAGTTCGTTTGTCAAAAAATAGGCTTTTCAAATTCTGGTTAACAAATTCTAATCAGAAACGTTCTGAAAACTTAACCTAACTTGCAAACGTGCACATCAACTGTTTTCCTTCATTCAAGCAGATGGCTCAATTTAATAGAATAATTTCCAGTCTGATTCAAAACTAGCGTAACTAAGATATCATACTTTCTAAAAAGTTTTTAGAATAGCTCGAGCTCTGCGGGAAACATGCATTTGCATTTTTTCTCAGGTCGGGTCCAGATGACAAAATCTCATATGTCAAATCGGTTTTAATTGATTACCTGTACATTTAACATAAAACTTTAAATCAATAAGACTAAATAAATCAAAATTCAACATGAAACGCAATAACTAAGAACCGTTCAAATTTTGCTGTACTACTTTATTATCTCCAATACAAATTTTTCAACAAAATCGACCAGAACGGGTTTGACTTATGAGATTTAGACATCTGCGACGCTCCCGTCATCTCCAATGTAGTTTTAACCAAGAACCAGCCATATCTCTGACCTGCCCAAGAATTGTCGGGGTGTGAGCTGACGTGTTTTTCCAGAAAGTGAGGCCTGAATCTGGAGAAGTTCTTGTGGAGCTAAGTGGATAGGAGAGGAGCGGAAGAAAGTCGGTTGTATCTCTTTGTGAGACAAATAATTTGTCAGTCTGTCCCTGTCCCCGTCCCTATATTTATGCCTGTCTCTGGACCACAATGAAGCGGATATATTAGGCAAATAGATCCATTTACGACAACCCTTGGAACTCCTTCTGCCCCCTACCAACTCTCTTAGCCTAATTGGCAATTAGAAGTCCTTCTTTTTGAAAAATCGATACAGAGGAAGAGGAATGAGGGATATTGTTTCACTCAATGGATCTTCTAAATGGCCTATATACGTTACAACCTTTCTAATAGCTCATGCCTTTTTTCCCGCCGACCCCGGCTTCTAAGACGCCTATTATTAGGACCCATCTTACTTCTGCCTCAGAAGCCCATAAGTGAGATCTGCCCATTATCAGGACCCAGAGACCACGAGAGCTCCACTCCACCACTCTTATAAATAACTCCCATTATAATTGTATACATCTAAAAACCAAGCAACATTTGTCAGCCGAGGATCCCGAAGATCTTTCAGCTTCCTTCTGCTACTTCTTCTCCTGTCTTCTTGCCTCTCATTGCATTCGACGTTTAGAACCGCTACACACCCTGTCCCATTCCCATTCATTCGAGAAACCAAATGTATGTATAAAACAAAAATCTGAGTTTACGACCTGCCTTTCGTCTCCTTCTCAAACTATCCTCATATATTTCCAATGGGAAAGAAAATAATAAACAATTCTTCGGCATGGAAGTACAGAGCCTTTCTTGGGGCGTCACTGGAATGCCATATGGATGATAGCTGGCGAATTTCGACCTTTTGTGCCATTAATTTGCTTCAAATCACGCTACTTCAGGAATATTTTCAATTTATTAATTTGAACTACTTAAATCTTTCTAACTAAGTTTAAATAATTAAATATTTCCAAATACAGGATACAGGACCCGTGTTCTGACTTTTTTTAAATCCACGCTAAACCAAGTACTTGACGACGCCTATTCCTCCACCTCCACATGTTAAATTTTTACGCTGTACAAGGGTTAAACTAAATCTTTGGCCCTGTCAACAGTCTAAGTGGCTTTAACTTGACAGAAAAGGCCTGGACTGAATTGAGTAAGCTGTCTAGGGTCATGAACCAATACATGGGACCAAACAAGGCTCGAATATTGGGATCCGAATCGAAATTCATACAAATAACTTTACAGCTTCAAAAACATCTCAGCACAAATTCTATACGACTTTGATTTAAAAAGGTTGAATTACTGTTTTAAAAAGGTAGAAATATGTAATTTTGTAATACCAAAATCTTTATTGAGTCTTCCACTTAAATGTATACACAAATGGGATAACGGTGTTTACAAATTAAGTATTTCGTGAAATTTTGCAGATGCTGGTGTTGTAGCAAGTATACTTATTGCGTTACC
>JAQFYU010001208.1:0-15910 GCA_034694905.1 Ceratophysella granulata | reverse complement strand
GACATGGCCGAATTTTCAAAACACTATTATTATATTATATTATATAATAAGCCCAATAGTAGCGATAATTTAGGTGAAATAAAATATAAGAAAATGACAATGCCCTGCATGCGCATGGAAACTGCAAGCAATTTTATTTCGCTTGAAACTGTGCAGCTACCATTTTTATCCATGTCAAACGTTAAATTAATGCCAATTTTCGCAATAATTTTTGCATTTTTGCACATGACCGATACTGATACTGATGCAAGCATTTTTGAAATTGCGAAGCTGTTTGATCCCAAGAGGAGCAGCAACAACAACAACGATAATTCTTGAAATTGAATATCGTACATTTGCACGACCTGGTGAATTCGTATTTGAGCATTTGTAATGTCAATAAAACATTACATTTACGTTTGACATGGACGTAGGCGAACAGTTTGTGCTGTACGTGTTACATGGCCATTTTATAACATGCCAGTCTTCTTAAATTGTAATTGGAGCTTCGATAATTCGTCGATGTAAACGCATTATCGGTATCGGCTACAAAATTCTGGAAAATTGCGAAATTCAATGAAAATGTATTTTCAGTATTTAAAAATTCTGATTAAAGACAACTGTTCTTTTCAAAGAGGAAGGGGCTTGGTTTATATGTGAAATATGTGACTGTATACTACAATACTGTTAAAAAAATTTGTTTGCTGTTTTTGTAAGTTTTTGAGAACATTGCGCGTATTGGCTGTTTTTGGACTCAGATTTGAGCAAAATTTCAATAAGTACATAATGGCAAGTGATATAACATATAATTATTTTACATCGACAGCTTGCAGCAGTTCAACTGGTAGTAGACAAACGGAAACCCGGTTTCGAAACACTTCTCAACGTGACATCCCTGCATTTATCCAAAATCCTGGGTTTCATAACTCAGGTGGAAGAAGAAACAGAAGAAGTTTTCCAACGAGATTTTAAATGTGATTTCTATGCGGACATTTTCATAACCTCCGTTGCTTCCAAGTATCGTGGGCGTGGACTGGCCAACGAGATTTATGCTCGCTTGATTCCATTTTTGAGAGGAAAAGGATTCCCTGCTCTAAGAAGCACATTCACAAGTCCCGGAACTCGAGCGATTGGAGCTAAATTCGGATTTGTGGAAATCGGAAGAAAGTATTTCAAAGACGCAGTGGATGAGAATGGAGAAAGGCTCTTTCCCACGGCTGGAGACGGGGCCGAAGAATATGCAGCAGAAATAGCCTATGCTCTACTATAATGCGTTTCCTGCCCTTTCATCCCTTTGTGCTCCAGTGATGCTCGGAACGAGTTGCCGAAGATTTACAACTTTACACACAATATAGTTTGAAACATTTATCTTGTGTCTTGTAACTTGACCTGTCCCTTTGAACTGCAAGTAGGACACACAGGAAATGTGGTACAAGTGTAGTGCACGATTATTCATGGTACTAAATCTCGTCTACTCAGTTTAAGCAATATTGGAGCTCAACTTTAAGATTCGCTTTGGATCTACAAAATTAAACAAAATATCAACTTCAATACTTCGAAGGAATTTAAATTTTTAACGATTTCGTATCAGGCAAAAGGCGCAAAACAAAAGTACGGCGCGACTCAAGTAGTTATTTGTGTCGCGGTTTTTGACTAAAGCAGTTTAATTTGGATCGTTTTATCAGAAACGGTGTATTTCCTTAAAATCCAGTCACAAGCCTTGATAGCAAAATTGGTAGCACCAAAAGGACAGAAAAAGCACGGCATTGGTCGTGCTTTTTGTGGTCACGATTTTGAGCTACCCCGCTGGTAGACAGCTTTTCAAACCAACGAAACAAACATCAGATTCTTTAAGCATTTTTTAAAACTCTCTTTACTTGTGTGTTCTAAAGATTCGTCCAAAAATGTCGTTCAACGTTTTTAAACTACAGACGAGGACTCATTGCAATCTTTGATTAACTTTTAACGACTTTTCTCTGCAGTGATGCTGAATCGAAACTGCATTGATGCAATGACGCTGGCGCGACATCGGCCTAAATTGTGTTCTAAATTAGTTTGGATTTCGAATATAAGTGTATGATTAAATATAAAAATAGTGTATTTATGATATTTGAATGTTCGAATATTTTGAATAAAAATCTCTTCTTACCTGAGCGTAGTCGTAATGTGTGCTTTGAATTCTTCGGTCAATTCTTCCAACACATCTTCAAGCACGTCATATGCAAAGAAGATCAAACATTTCTCGAGTAAACTTGTATTAAATCTGCCATCATCGCCTTCCAAAGCTTGTCGAACAATAGGGCCCTTGAAGTTATCCATTAATTTCGCAATTTCTTTTGTTTTAGCACCATCACTACAAATTGGAAACGGGACAACATTCAATTTTAAACACAAAAATCGTTAGTTGAATATTGAACGTGAACGACCTGTTCAAGTTTTGCTTTTAAGTAAAGTACTAAGTACTAAGCACCTTGGAAATTGTCCAAACTTGTTCCGGATTTTGGTAGAAGCTGAGTGAGACAGAAGAAGCTTAATGATATCAGCATTTCCAAGTCGTGCAGCTTCATGGAGCGGAGTCTCATTCCCAAGTCCCATCGTATTCACATGACATCCGGCATCGCAGAGGAGCGTAGCAATTTCAAGATTATTTTTCTTCCCATTGATAGCTTCATGAAGCGGAGTCCAGTCCGCAAAGTCCCGGGCATTCAAGTTTGCTCCCATTGCAATGAGCTGTTTGACCCTTTCAACGTTTCCTGATTTAGCTGCAAGATGCAAAGCAGTTTCACCCTTAGGATTCCGTTTGTCAATAGAAGAAACAGAACTTGCTGGAGAGCTTAGCTGTGATGATCGTCTAGAGGAAACTCTGGAATCCGGTGTAGCTGTTTGAGCTCTCGGTTGTCTTCCTCTGGGTTTCGGAGTGGAAATGGCTGCTGAAGATGTTTTGCTTATTTCCGAAGTTGATGAACTTGCATCTGAGAATCGACGCATTCTTTTGGGTCGAGCGCTGGTATTGGGCTCAGGAGCTCGGGTTCGTTTAAGTGGAATTCTTGGTGGTGGGGTTCGGTCAGTTTGTTCATCAACAGATGCGAATTTAAGAGACTTTCGAGCGCTGGGAGCAATAGTGGTGTTGGTCTCTGTAGTTCCTCTGCGTCGAAGTTCCATGGTTCTGGGTGATTCAGCGACCTGTACACCGGGTTCAGATTTGCGTGAACTGGGACCCGGTTTCTCTTCGGGTGGATTTTTGTCGGCTACTTTGGGTTGTTTGTACACCGTTTGTTTGAACTTGGATGCTTCTTGAGATTTCTTCCGTGAAGCAGCTTTTTTCGGGGTCTTTTTGGCTGGCTCATTAATCTTAACGTCTTTTTTAACAACAGCCTCCGTGCTATTCCGTGTATTCTTGGATTTGAAGATGCTGAATTTTCCGGTTCGAGGAGCAGGCTTGGCTTCCGGAATTTCGGTTGGGTCAATATCAGCGCTGGTCTTGGTCTGTTTAGCTGGAGACGAGGTGTCAGATTTAACTTTCTTCTGGTCTGGTTTGGTTTTCAATGACATCTTCAGGCTCGCAGCTTTCTTCTTAACAGTAGTGGGCTCGTCATCAGAATCTGCTTCTTCCGAATCAGGTGGTGCTTCGGTTTCACTCTTGAAAGTCTTGGCTGAGACCGGGACAACGGGAGGTTCAATGTCCGAGTCGGAAAATAGCGAACTGGATGATCGTGGTACCAACTTTGTTTCATTCTTTCTGCCGCTCCTACGTACAGCTGCTTCCTCTTTAATTTCTTTTGTTTCATCTTCTAGATCGACAACAATAGGCTCCTCTTCAGATTCGGACGAATCAACCTCAACAGGTTTTCCTCTAGTTGCAGTTGTCTTCATTTTTGGCTTTGGGTTAGATGCTGCAGTTGAACTTGATGATTTCAGTTTTCCAGGAACATCTTGTGAGCTCATTCTTTTCAAGACATGTTTTCCAAACACTATTCCAAAGCCGGAACTTGAATCAGAGTCCTCACTGGGCGACTTTGTTAAATTCCCGTACTGGGTCAACTTTGGCGGTTGGCCAAACCCTGAATCGTCCATTGTGCCTATATTTCTTGGAGCGATCTTTTCATACCGGGTCAATGAAGGCGCAGTTGGTGATCCCGAGTCCCGCAACTTCTTGTTTACATTCCCACTCTTCTCGATCTTCGTATCCTCATCTTCATCTTCAGTGTCCGATGGAATCAGTGCTCTCGACCGAGTTCTTGGGGATGAAACCGTTATTTTCGTCTTGGGACTCGGCTTAGCTGTAGCCGCTGTAGAAATTCCTTGTTTTCCACGAACGAAGGACAGAGGGCTAACGTCTTCCGCTAAGGAGCTTCCAAAGACCAATCCGAAACCAGAACTTGTGTCAGATCCTCCTGGAGATTTTCCGTAGACTGTGAGCTTGGGTGGCGATGAAGAATGTTGCCGTGGAATGCTTCCAGTTGGATCTTCCGTATTATCTTCAATATCCTCACTGTCAATGTCAATTGCCTTGATTTGACTATTTGGTTTGGGTTTAGTGGCGGACGATGTCTTGGAATCGTTGTTGGCTGTCTGGGATTTCTGCGGAGTCTTAATTCTGGCTGAAGATCTGGTCGGAAGATTGGGTTTCTTCGGATTCGGAGTGATTGATCGCCGAAGGTATCTTCTCGGGGTATCTTCTTCATCTTCGGATGGTGAACTCGTAATCGTATTTGCACGCTTAGCACTTGGCCTTCCTTTGGGTCTATTTTGATTTACCGGAATTACAGCAACATCTTCATCTGATGACGAGCTCTCGATCTCCTTCGATTTTTCCGGCGTGACGCTCGGTAGACGAATACGTGATTGTGAATTACTTTGGATTACCGGATCGGGAGACAAGGAAATGTCCATGAGTTCCTCTTCTGACGAAGAGTCGAGTGTCGTTCTAGAGTTCATACGTTCTAGATCTAGGCTTTTCTTTTCAGGTTGCTTACTCTTGGCTGCAATTGATTTCGTAGAAGGAACAATAACAAGCGGACTGTCTTCGTCCGGCATGTAACCATTACCGCTTTCCTCAGAATGAAGATTTTCCAAATCCAGGCCCTTCCCTTTAAAAGGTTCTTCATCTACAACCGCTTTGGATTTTGCCGGAGTGACGATTTGTCGTCGGCTGGATCGAGTTGTTCCTGGCTTGATAGGTGACACGTGCTTGACTGCAGCTGTATTCGGAACAGGAACAACGAGAAGAGGACTGTCTTCGCTGTTGCTCGTACCCTCGCGATGTTTTTCCAAAAGGGAGAAGCTCTCCTCAGAACTGCTTGACACCCGCGTGGACTTAGACATCTTTAATTGATCCTCGCCGTCTTCTTCTCCACTCTCACTTCCGCTATGAATAGGTATTGAATCCGTGTCCATGTCCTTTACATACTCTTTACTTCCGGATCTGCTATTGGTCGGCTTAAGCTTCTCGGGTGATCCTTTCACGTTTTCCTTCATCCGAATTTCCAAAGACAATTCCTTCTGTAGCTCGAGACTACGTCTGGCTTTGGCTCTCTTGCTTTCTGCTTCAGTGTCCGATCCTCCAGAGAAAAACATATCTTCAATGTCAATTACTTCTGGTAGTTGAGTAGTAGCATTGTCACTAGTCCTCTTTTTTTCTTTGGTTTTGATAGGACTAACGTGCGAAGCGGTGTCGTAGTAGACACTGTTCTTCTCTTCTTCCTCATCATGCTCACTGTTAACTTCATTGACTCCCTGGTCCACGAGAATAGCTTTCTTTGGACGATTTTCATTGATGTGTGTCTCTAAAAGACGTAACTTCTCTAAAATCAAGCTGGAGACACTGTCAGGCTTTGTAAGATCTTCGGAATACTCAAAATTGGCACAAACAATGCAGGTCTTCAAATCGCCCTGGTTAAGCTGCTCGAAGCAGGCTTCACAGTACTTGTGCTCACAGGTGACAAGACTCCAGACTTGTTGCCTTGGAATGTTCAAGCTGAAAATTGAACAAAATGATATTCGTTACGATTACTTAACGGTATATAATAAAAGAAAAAGAAGCAAAACAAAACGATGAACCTTATATATTGCAGTTGGAGTACTTAATTATTAATCTATTATACTCGCAGTCGCAGTAGTCTATGGACTTTCGTAAGACAAGTCTCCTGCTCTGCGAAGCCAGATGTGCGTTGGCTCTAAGCCCTGGAATGTACTCGGTATGTTTAGATTGTCACTTCCGGTGCATTGGCTGTTGGGAATAAATGGGTACTGGCTAATCTCCTTGGTGTCCACCCGAGTCAGCCGGGACAATGGCCGGTTTTGGGATGGGACATTAGACGTCCTCCACGCGGGCCATTGTTGCATTCCATAACACATAACGGAATGGAACAATGGCTAGCAGTCCAATATTTAAGCATTGAATTGAAACATTTAGTTCAGAAGTCGGAATCCATTTGGTGGTTGGTTGTTGGTTAGAATAAAAACAATGCATAAATTTTCAAAAGAACTGAATGTTTTTACTTCTGCATACGAACTTTCCATAAAAGTGTATCCAATCTTTAACCAGGGCCCAGGGCACAGGGCACAGGCTACAGGCACAGAGCAAAGGGCACAGGTGACAGGTGACAGGGTGCAGGGATAATTGAATTTGAAATCAAAATAAATTGGTAGCATGTACGGCCAAAGGGTCATGGTTCATGGTGAAATAAATGCTTACCATTTGACACATTTGAGAACGGCGAAGACATCCTGGAGGGCTTCCATAGTTGTAGTTTCAGGAGACGGGCGTGGAGTCATCTTTAATTTTAATTCTGCTGTCTGCTTCTGTTGGTCTTCCCGTTTCTCAATTCTCAACTTGCAATTGTTTCCGGATGTCGGGATTATTATGCGAGTGCCCGGTGCCCGTGAGTTGATTTGCGACTTCTGTGCACGACATACGTCAATTAGACCAGACACCCAGAGGTCAGAGTGACAAATTAGTTAACTGACATGACAGCGAACAGCGATAACAAATAACAATGAAATGTAAACTAACTGTATGTGTCCAGCTCCAGCGTTTGTTTGACTTTCTTGACTGGTGCACTGATCCGAGTGTGACGTGTGAGGCACGTACGACGTTACGTGACGCGTATAAGTGGACGAGTTACGTGTGACTGACGACGACCTACTACGACCTATGACCTATTACTGTCACGGTCACGGGGTCACGAGCTGATTGTTCATTTGTAAATGAATTTGTACAGCATGGCATGCAAATAAAGGAAACTCAATTTTAGCGGAATTTAATCCCTCCAAAAACTCAATCTCGTGTTACATACACATAGCGTCTCTTCTTATTCAGATCTCAAGACTTCGCAACACACAACAGCAGCAGGCAGAAGTTTCAACAATAACATAAGTAACAGTAAAGATCAGTCAGTAGATCGTCGCTCGTCGCCAATATTCAGAGTCAAGGTCAAGGTACCCGCGGATTACACGGTATAGACGGCACTACGGCGCTACCACGTGCCAATCAAATCTGCTCGTTTTGTCTATAAAATATGAAACCAAAAATAACAGTCAAATCGTCAATTCAACTCATCTAGGTTTTTGGAGCTGGAGCTTTATTCCTATTTATTAAACTAGGCAATTCTGAAAATGTCTTTAGATTACCTTCTGATTCTGATGTACGTAGGTATATGTATTTTATTGTATACATACTGCACTGTAATAAAGCTAGATTAAAGTGAATAAATTGAAAACACTATTTAATTTCCAAATTAACTTAACACACAGATTTCTGATGTACTAGGTATAATTCATTTATCAAATCTAAAACCTCCTTGTGACCTTAGTCAGAAAATAGTTGATGTAGTGACTAGTGACAATGACAAACACCTTTGTTACATTGTTTTCTCAACAAAACACAATTTCATTCGCTTAATTTAATTTAATTCAACCTCGGGCGGGGTTCTTATCACCGACATGTTCGTTCGAATTACCTAACCTACGTATTACGTCAAGACCGCGTCTCGACACTTTCGTTTTGATGCTAAACCCGGCTTGATTATACAATTAGCCGTACTTTGAGGGACCCTTTATTTATTGTTCGTTCACTTGATCAAAGAAATTACGTCTTAACTCGCTTCTCTTCTCATCCTGATTAATAGGCCTTAAAATGGCTGACTATTTTCCTAAAGAAGAAGGTCCAAAGGACATGCCACTTCCGGCAGGATGTCTTCTTCCAGGACCTATTCCGGATCCAAGAAGCAAGAGACCCTTGACCATGTCCGAACGGGAACATCCGGCTGACTTTCATTCCACTTATGGGGGTTCAATGAATATTGGCTGGTTTAATCGACTCAATTTACGTAAGTAAGTCACAACAACATAAACATATTACGCGCAAAATCAACATTTTTTATTCGTTGTATTGTTCAATTAGCCCTTGCTGTCCAAAATCTCCTCTGCTACCCCGAGTCCTGCTTAATTGTGAACGAAGACGGTGACACAGTTGGGAAAATGTTCACTAGTCTGATGCCATCGGCTTGGGGAGAACAACAGTGTCTCATGCTTCATGCCGGAAGTCATGCCAAAATTAGGCCGGGTGTTGAAGTGGGCACGAGTTTAACTGGCTTCTTGACACCAAAATTCCGGGTGATTCAAGAACTGTGTCACGAGTAATTCACATTATGCATTATAATGACAAACTAAGCTAGAATTCAGTCGAGTCTAATCTAAACTTCGTTTTTGCTCAGATGGTGTCGATACGAAGGGGTGACGTTTGACCGTAAAACTTTCTTGATGCAGGAACAGAATCAGAATGTTCTCTTCTGTCGAATGATTCTGAAGCGGGATGATGTAGTGAAGATGGAACGGAGTTTCAAGATTGGTTACGTTGACCTACAAACATTTCTCTCCGAAGCAGCCAGTATTCTTCTCCAGCGTTTGATCATTCAACAAAAGAAGACCGGAGAGGTCACGCTCAAAGCATTGACGAACCATGGGAATATGGTGCAAGCTAATTACGTAAGACTTTTATCGTGACGTTATATCAGCCGACAAATAGTCAGAGGCGAGGAGAGACTTACTCGTGACATTTCTTTTTTTGCAGCGCGTCCTGGGAACAGGCTACGAGAATGTCAAAGGTGAAGATATTCGAGTTTGGGGTGTTCGACGAACCGTTTGGGGTGAGAAGGGAATTCATTGCTGGGACTCTCTGTTCAACTATTATGGACGTCTTGTGCTCCGGTGTCAACCAGAAAACGAGCATGCTATGGTACCCTTGTGGTTCAAGCCAATTGACGAGTACGATGCCTTTGGAGAATTCATTGGCATGCGACCACCTATGATTTGGGCTTGTGACCCTGAGCTCCACTCAAAGTACTTGATTCGGAAGGTAAATTACTTTCGGTTCGGTTGTAATTTGCGACCAAGCTCCGCCAAATTCTGACCATATGCCTCATTAACATTAGACGGAGTTGGCTGGAGAATACAAAACGTACTTGATGGACCATCCTGAAGTTCGTGCATTACTCAGTGACTTCATGCAGAAGCTGCTGCTTTCCAAGCCTCGAAACATTCTAGAATTTGCTAAGCAATTCTTCACGCCGTTCCTCATCTACCGCCCTGAATCGGAAGATGGATTCGAGCGGGCAAAATCCGTATCTTCTAGTAGCAGCGAAGGGAGCATGGGTGAAGGTCAGATCAGAAAAATCAAACCAATTTTTAGATTCGTTTTAGAAAGAGCTTCATGAAATTGACAATTGAGAATCCAGGTGGGGAAGGTGACTGGGGTGAGGGCTACGAAGGTGGGCGGAAGAAGTACGGATTTCTTCACATGACCAGCCGTCCCTATAAAATTGAAGATTATTTCACTGAAGGCCCGAATGAAGATGGATTCCTTTTACCGCCGAGGGAAATGAACGTGTCCCAAGATGACTTGACACAGTGACAGGAAGCGGAGATAGCTGCTGATAACTTGGATCTTTAGTTTATGCATATGCTGATCTTACTCTAAAGCGCAGCTTAAAAATCGAGGCTTCTACCTGAAAAATTGAATAAATTCATGATTCACTGAGCACTATTTGTACAGAATAATTGTCCATGTATGTTACGAGTTACTCGACTAATTGTGGTCAATAATGTGAACTAATGGGTCAGATTCCAATTTAAATACACAAAACGCCTGTCTCAATTTTAAAAGCAATCCTTGACCCAATAATTCTGGCTATGTGCGTCTTGTGCGTGTACTGCGCCCTAACGCAAATAAATTGCTGGCAATAATGGAAACACTCTTGAACACAGACGTATTTTATAAATATGGCTAACACAAACCTTTATTCAGGAGAAATGCGTAATAAATTACTATAGCAAGTAGAAAGTTTAACACACTTGGAGTAGAGAGCATAAAAGGCTGAGCTCTTCGAATTTTGAATGATGCTTGAAACTTATTCGGATTGGATGGAATACCAAATGAGCTCCAGGGGACTGAGGGGACTTGGGACTTCACTCAAGAAACACATGGGAATGGCAACGAAGTTAAAGTCTACAAAAGAGAAAGTGTGAAAGTAGAACTTTCACCCTGAGGTATTCTGCGATAAAACTGAGAAATACACCTAAACGAGGTGTAGATTGGAAATAAATCTAATTAAAGTCTTCATAACTTGTGCCGAAAGCCATGACAAGGGTGAAGATTAGCTAAACATCACCGTTTCTGCGCTTAAAAGATAAATTCGAACTTTCTTGAAACATTTTGTTCACGTCTGTAGTGCTAATCACATTTCGCATTGTAAGCTCAAGCCACACGTGAGTGAAGGAGGTACATTAAAGTTTTAAGCCAGTCTTGTTACACAGAGAATTTTGATGGTTCAAAGCTTGTCCAGCATCCCAATTCGCTTTTTAGTTAAGTTGCACATGATACAGTTCTAAGGAGATCAAATATAAGGCGAATTTTAGAAGTTGTAACTCAATTTGTGACAAACAAATTCATAACTAAAAAATATTCGTATAATTTGGTTTACAAACCAACCTGGGAATCAAACGTTGAAAGGCACGATTCATGGAAGACGTGTTTACAGTAGAACACTTTGATGTCATCGACGGTTTGGTAGTCTGTGGGGAATTACAAGTTTTTACTCAATTTTTATAACATCAATGATAGCAAATATAAAATAGTAAATGTCGGAAACAAATGACGATAGTGCTTACTGCTTTGTTTATTACCTTGTGTCACGATTCTTTTATGGCACGATCCGCAATGCTGTTCTTCTGAAATCAGATCAGTGAGCAATCCATTAATGAAATGTGAACTTTCCAAAATCAAGTTAACAAAACCAAACTTACCTTCGATGAAGACCCCGTGAAGCTGCGTTCTGATTAATTTCTCAAATAATACCAAGCAGTCACCGACTAGAATGTTCTTACAACCCTCCTGAAGTGAAACCTGAAACAATATGGAAAATATGGTTTAATCTATACTGTTTTACAGGCCTTCACATCACACCCCAACTGACTCAAACACATCAAACGATCCATGATCCTCGTGACTGACATGAATATGGAGGCATATCTACCTGGAGACTGTAGTCTTGCATGATTTTGACCAAACTGTCTCGTAATCCCGGAATTTCCATTCCATTTTCAATTTTCTGGACCAAAATTTGAGGATCAACGTGCGTTCCAATGTTACACAGAAGAACGTGAATGTAGTCTGTAAATAGGAATAGGATTGGAATTAGCAAGCTGGAACGCATAAATGTAGTTGGGCTGAACTATAATTGCAATGACGAAATTTGTAGCGCAAAACAAATTGATTAAAACTTGATAATATGATTGACCATTCCGTCATGTCGTGATTCAATTCTGATCTACAAAAATTCCAAACACGTTCGCGAAAACTCTAGATAAAATTGATTTTTTCTGGATTTTTTGTTGAGAAATCAACATTCTCTGACACAAAAATTACTAGAGCAAGAGCATCACACTTCCATCACTTTTCGGTGTGTTTACCAAAAATTAATATGAAAAACTGCTACAATTGGCATTTTAGGATGCAATTACATTTCTGAGTAATGAGTAATTCGACATTGGATCAGCCCGATAAATATTGAATTTGGTAAAACGTACGAGGTTTATCCATGGAAAAATTAATGAGATCCTTCCAAAGGTCACCGTCGTCATGCTCCTTACAAAATTCGATTGCCTGATTGATATCCTCTAGCTCGTGGGTAATAAGGCGCAGGGCTTCCTGGGCATTACCCATTCGACCTGTGTGAACAATATTAACCCATGTATCATGTAATTAACTTACAATTATAAAAAGTCTTCCGTAATTTTACTCACCCAATAGATAAATCATTTCGGCATATAGCTTCCGCTTTTTGCAAATAAGCATTGCCTCTTGCATGGGATAATTATCAGATGACTTGAGAAACTGGAGCAGCTTATCCGGACCGTAGTCGGCGTATAGTGACACGATTTGACCGTGAAACTGCGGTCGCATTTCTTTGCCCTCAGCTTTGTATAGAGCGTCAAGGTACTGAAAATATACAGAATTAGGAACCATAGGCTAAATTGTCGAGATTCAGTGAAGCCTTTTGCATAGATTTATATTTACTTGATATAAGTAGTAGCGATTTCCCTGCAATTTGTGAACAATGAGCCCAGGGTCAAGAAGGTCTTTGTGCTTCATGAACAGAACCAGAGCTTCTTGAGTCTTCAGCGCCATCAAGTCTTCAATATTATCTTTTATTTCCTCGAATAGTCCATATCTTTGAATGAGATTGAACACATGTGGGTCTTGAAGCCTGAAAACAGTTAAGAGAAAACAATTCAGCGTCTCGAGTCTCGATTCTCGATAAACACAATAATTTATATTCATAAAATACAGGCTTTAGTCTTACTTGAGATACATGGCAAGAGCTTTCCCAAACTGATTATCATATGAGTAGAGGTCGGCAAGTGCCTGGAGAAGAAACCGATTGTCGGGTTGGCAGACGAGGAGATGGTCAATGACAGCATTGATGATCGTCGTGACCGTGTACAGTTTGGGTAGTGGAGCCCAATCTCGAACGAGTGTCAGGAAGGCTTCTTGGTCGTTTTTCAAGTAGTCAAAAAGAACCATTTCATAAATATAGGATTTAAGTTTGGAATTCTCGTTACGGGGAAGGAATGGGGCTATTGCACGTAGTTGTCCTAAATTAGCGAATCTCATTACGGTGTTCTCCCACGTTTCCGCACTTTCCTTGGCTGTTGATCGCAAATAAAGAAACATTGTTGTTTAAACTTGGATATTTTGACTAATCGGTTAATTCTAAATTCATTACTACTCGCCTAGTATCTGGAGACACAGTTTCCCAGCGTCATCAAACCTCCTCGTTTCCATTAAATGGTCCAGAAAAGCTGTTCCAACTTCAAGTATAGAATGTTTCTCCAGTAATTTGACATTTTGACTGGCACAGTCCAGAGCTTCTTCGTATTTCCTATTGCATCAAGAATACAGAGTTCGATCAAGATCCATAATTTGGCAGCTTTACGAAAGGCAGATTAAGACTCACTCGTGCTCCACAAGCCATTGAATATGATCATCCATATCCCTGGACTTGGCCTGAATGATGTCTTTGGGCGTTACAACAAAGAACAGTAGTTCATCCGTCAGACTCTGGAAGTGGTAGTCAATCGGCCTGTACTCTTGATACCCTCGCGTTTGAAGAATGTGCGTGTATATCAGTTCATGACTGAGACGATCAGGTTGAATAATGTGAAGCTTGGGCCTTAGACCAATTGACTTAGCCAGGGTTGTGGTTGGATTCGTATTTCCATTAGCTTCGCTAGTTCCTTGGTTCAAACTTTCTTCGTCATGCTTATCCAAACAGAGCACGGTCAAGTACTGTCCAAACGATGAGATTCCACAGATCCAAAAGTCCGTTTTGAACATGCTCACAATCTGAACATAATAATTCGACTTTTCTGAGTCAATCTTGCGTGGGTCACCTTTTCTCTTGACTGTACAAATCTGAACTTCGTTAGCCCAACCAATATAAATTGTGTAGGGATCTTTCCAGAAGAGATTGCACCGGTTTGTGAGAAACTGTTCTCCTTTCAGAGAGTCAAATTGAACACGGCTTATGGTCACCATTTCAACCATGTCGTAAATACGAACTTCCGCTGTCCAACTCCATGCCACGAATCTGTCATTCCATTTTAGGTCTGAGACGAGAGATCCGCCTTCGAGAAGCACAGTTGTTTTCAGTCGAGAAAATATATTTCTTTCGAAGAGTGTTACATTTTCGTCACCTATTGGTCAGAGACCAGGTTCAACATGGTTAGACTTGATTGCAATATATTATACAATAGTAATTGTAGTAACACATAACAAACGAAGTATATGGATCTGACCAATGATGAACCGCCGAGAGAGTCCACCTTTGCTGTATTGCGGATCAATGGCGATGCAACGGATCTTCCGGTCGAGCGTTTGTGTCAGAACTTTCTCTCCATCACAAAGACTGTAGATATTTACCTGAAAACAACAAACACTCAATTTACACATACTAAAATCCAATTCAAGTGAGTTGTAACTTTAAGTTGCTTGTAGTATTGTACCTTTCCATCGTCGGAACAACTGGCAATGAAATCTCCATTGTAGTCAATGGATATCTGGTTCACTGCAACTTTATGGGCTTCAATGCACTTCCTAGCTGACAGGGTTACATTGTTTCCGAGCGGATCCAAAATATAGATTTGACCTCGGTAGCTTCCAACGCAGAGAAACTGGACCAAAATTAATTGATATTAATAAGGCTACAGCTTAGAACCAGCGACAAAGTCAAAGTAATACATTTAGCGTCTACCTTGGGATGCACAGCGACACAACTCACAGCATCTTTATCTAAAATATGTCTCAAGTCATTTCCAATTCTTTCAAATTTTAGCTTGGGTTCTTCATCGTCTTCATCGTCGTCTTCATCATCTCCTTCCTCTTCAGAATTTGGGTCTGAACAAGCTTCAATATCATCCGATTCATCTCCACCCAAACTTCCATTTTCAAAGTCATCATCGTCGTTCACGTCGAGTAGGCTCATTTTACTTCTTGGATTGAAATTTTAACGGAAATACTCCAGCGCTTCCTCTGATGATACTTGATGAAGGCTTTTCTCGGACTCTGCACTTTTTACTTGGTCATTGCATGTTGCACGGCACAATCTGAAAATAGAAGCATCGGATCGGAATACAGAATATTATCCAATAAATAATTATGCATCATTATGTCATTCATAAGTATAATTGTATATTGCAATGCTGCGCTATAAATTGTAACATGCGACTTGCGCTTTTTTATACCTGCAGCGTGCAGCTGAGACTGAAATTTTAATCCTTAATAGATTATTGGTTCCATTTTACTTGTAAATCGATAGATAAAAATGTTTGAATGTAAAATGCGACTGGTTTTTGATTTCGCTAACACTATTTTCGCACACATACACAAAACACAAAAAGTTGCTTGACTTGTTCTTTCTGCACTGCACGGTTGACTGTCACGTGACCAAGTTATTTTGTACTTCAGATAAGGATTAAGTTCTGAAGTTCTGCTGCTGATGACTAAAAAATAAGTGTTGCAGAGATTAACAAACTCTGTGATCTGGGAAGGCGTAGCGTAGTTAAATATTGCAGGAGTAGTGATTATATCGCTTGCTTCTTGGTGCTGAATGAAATGTTGTTGTGTGCTTTGATTATGGCACGTACCTATGTACGTACGTACTAAACTCATACATCATATCATATACATATCATACAATAAAGTAGCAAGTCAACTCAACAAACATAGCAGATTTGAGCTTTCAAAGAAGGCGCTTTCTATCTTACTATGCTGAAATCCTCCCACATGTTCATTCATTTCATACCAATAAAAAAATTGCAAATCTGAATCTGTCATCTGATCATCTGAGTATTCACAAAATTCGCCACCCCG
>JAQFYU010001207.1:0-15918 GCA_034694905.1 Ceratophysella granulata | reverse complement strand
TGTATTTTTCTAGCGCTCGAAATATATTTTTTATGCGCTGCAAAAATCATTTTTTAACGCTCCAAATATTTGTCCCCGAAACTAATGCTCGTGCATGTTTAAACAGTGGAATTCAAAATTCGTTTCATACGAGAGCTGTCTCAAAAGTAGCGGACCTGGAACAATTTCACACTTTCCAATTCAAACCTCCAGATTCTTGAAAATTGTATGACCTTTTTTGAACTCAAAACCCTGATTTACCGATATCCCAAAGTCAAATCTTGCCCATAAAGTGCGGGGGTGGTCTGGTCAAACCAACACTTGTATACTCCTGAACCCTGCACTTAGAAGCACGTCTCATTTCTCAGAGAAGATCGGATAAGCTGAGAAGAAACAATAATTCAGTTGAGAAACTGGGCACTATACTAAGGTTTCACACCTGATAGAGATAAACTCAGGCTAATAAAGTTCTTGTGCCACAAGCAAAAAACAAGCCTGACTCTGAACAAAGCCGTAATCAAAGACAGGATCGAGATTGAGGCAATAATCATGTCGTTTCCTGGAATGCAGCCAGAACCTCAATTGACTACCACGTGGTTCACTGTTTATGGAGGATTAATTCTCAATTTTCACAGGAGACTCAAGAACCGACTTGGAACATCGTTAATTATAAAACACGTTGTGCAGATTTAGCTTATGATACGAACCATTGAACCAGGGTTCACTGCTTAGGCCCAAGCCCTAGAACAATTCCCATTACCCATTAGTTCGTCAAGTCAGTGGTACGGTGAGCATAATTAAATTAAGATGGAATCAGATTTCCACTCAAAACAAGACAAGCGTCATGGTGATTAGAGTCCAGCTCATTACACTACTTGTCCCCAACTTCATCTTCTCAATCTTCACAATGTCAAATTCCTGAAAGAAGGAATTGCCTAGTTTTATAAGCTACATAGCTATTAAGCCTAACTTATGTGATCCTATCAATTGGAGTCGAGTTCCAGTCTCAAAGTGCACTGACTTTTTAATCTGGTGTGGAAGATGTAAAGTGTGACTCTGAGGAGGTCATTGCTGCTTGGTCATTCCATCTCAATTAATCAAAACCTCTTTTAAAGGAGAAATGAAAACAAGATGTGAGGAGTGAGCGTCTTCAGCTTATTCCCAATTCAAATTCAGTTCAACTATTTGGACTGGATTTGAATCTGGCAAATACAGAGATCTAACATTTGAGAGTTGTTTCAATAATTTTGTCATATTTTGATAAACTGGAAAGCCGAATAAGAATGAATTGGGCTGCTCGCCACACGTAAAGTAACAGCCAAGGACACACATCAGCTCAAACACAGACAAAACTTATGAAACAACCCTCGTTCAAACCGCACTTTCCATCAAATTTTGACCCAACATGCCGCCAGTACGAAACAGCACTGATGAATTCCTTACTGGAGATTCCTATTATTCTTCTGCTCATGAATATACATGTGGCGAGCTCTGGAGTCGAGTGAGCTGGAAGTTCCTGTGGTGGTCGCCTTGGTAACGGAGTCGACGGAGCCGGAAACGGAGGAAGTGGTCACAGCAGGAATTGAAACGTCTCGAGGCATCAGATCTTCCATTCGGTCACGACACTCACACTCCGTGTGATTGTAGAACACGAGACGCTCCACAGACCCTGCACGATTACTCTCCACTGAAACGGCCTGCAAACAATAGAAAATGAACACATGACTACGGGACAACAACAATGGGAAACGGAGTTCTCTGGCACTCCAGCCGTATTTCATTAGTATCAAATTGCAAATCATTACATGAGGACTCTAAAGCATTGTTGATGAAGGATTGTATATTAAATAGTAATGATTTTAAAGAGTGGGAGTGTTCAGACTTGTCATTAGCAAACTCGGGTTCGGCTTCGATCAAACATTTTAAATCAAGAATCAAAAATTAAACCTGGTGAAACGAGGCCCTAAGGTTCCAAAAACGGGTTTGTCTCAAGCGGGTTCTATATTTTGACAAGTGATGTTCGAATATTCGGCGCCAAATTGTGCAATTTTTCACCATTGGCCAAATCGCAAATATTAAAATCAAACTCCCGACTGTAGCAAAGATTTTTTACCCGATAACAAAGAAAATATATTTATATTTACAAAATATAAAGCTATAAATATTCGGCCAATCGAACATTCGGAGCCGAATGATGAATTTTTCCGCCAAAGCCGCATGTTTGTGCCTATTTTGACCACAAGTATCTAATTTTTTGTGTTATTTTATGCGCAGGGAATTAAAGTTTTAAGCCATTGCTAGAAATACAGAGAACATTTGGGTTACCAAACAACGAAATCCAAGGATCGTCATGTTTCTGTGTGGTGATTGATATAGAGGCCACCCCATGCTAAACGGCATGCAGTAAAATTGAGAAATACTTTCTTCAGAGGCCTCGCCTCCATTTAAATCAATTCTTGCCGCAATAAATTTAATGACAATTGAATTTTGAGGGTTTTAAAAAAGTTCAATAAGTTCAAGCATTTAATTCAACTCGAAAATGTATTGATAGAATACATTATTTAGTAGCCCTTAGATCTTAAATAACAGGCCACCTAAGGTCTTCGTTTAATAAAACCATAGACCCATTGGATTCAAAGCGTATACAACCGGAACTAAGATTTAAAGTCTAAAACCTTGAAGCCTAACCTTGGCCTCTCAAGAATAGAGACTCTGCAGGGTTTAGAAACAACCTTGAACTTGAGTATTCTTCTGCTGCAAAAAATTGCATGGGGAGGAGACCGGGAACCAAGAAATCTGATCTTCTGAAGGAACATGCTACGCAGACCCAAGGTTTAATGATTACAATAATATTGTACTTTATATTGCTCATTCATCTTTTGACGGGCAGGAGGGATGAGATCAACGGATTGAATTTCAATCCTATAATTGATTTCACTTATTTAATATGTCAGCCAACTCCGCCTCTGACGCGTGTGTTTGGCTTAATTGAGCTCAATTTCTGTCCATAGAATCTTCTGAATCGGAACACATAGGCTTCTGGCCGGCCTATTTAAGCTCCCATTCTTCCTGGTGAACAAGTCTGACTACCTTTACCTCACCATATGAAGCCGGAGGTCGTATATTAGTGCAAATATTTGTGCTAGGTATGATGAAGTCCAGATAGATCCATTCCAAACAAATAAGATTGATGTCCCTTCGGGTAGCAAAAAAAAATGAAGGCTACCAAATCCTGCTATCATATCAATATGCTTTGTGCATCTTCTGCCTCCGCTAATCCATCATCCGCCTCCGATCCATCCTGTCACATTCACTGACTCTCGTACCATACAAATCTGACTTTACTGAGCGTGCAGCTCATCTCTAGCGCCGATTCGGATAATTAGCCACAATATTAAAACTCCAGGTTCGGGTCAAGCTGTAAGCTGTCATACGGCGAGCCAAAATTGCACGTTACAACCCAAGTTTTGAAATTTAATCTAATTTTAAATTTAATCGCATTTTTCTAGTTTAAAAAAAAATCAATTTTTTTGAAATCTCAGTAAATTCTGTATATGCCTATTTAATTCTAATTTTTGCAACTTTTCTTAAATGGATCAATTTTTTTTCATGATGTAGGATACATATCTACTATGCTATTATCGAGTATACAAAATATTCGTCTAAAATTTCTTTTTATTAAATCAAAGTGTGAATACGATAATTGTCCTCTCATTTTAAAATGTCTACAGCCCATAAAAGATTGCTGAACAGATTGTAAATTGTTAGTAAGCATATGTTCTATGGAAAAAATAATCAAATATGATCGAGATTTCTTTTCATATTTTAGAGGCTGATGATGAAACCTTCATTCTAAGACTTTGAAAATAAATCCCAAAAATTAGCATTATTCTGTTGGCATTGAGAAATGCTTAAAACCTACAGCCTCGATAATTTGCAACATGTCAACAACGTAATTTTAATTTTTGCAGTATTTTCTTTAAAAAATCTAAAAATGATTTTCAATTGACTTCGAAATCGGAAATATTTTAAACTCATTCAATCGGCTTATATTCGACAAAACACGTTATCAAGCCGTTCGGGTTGTCCCGACACCGAGTGCAGCATTTCTTAAAACCGGATTCAACTATCGTACCCACCCTGCATTTTGACACCAGGTCCACATTAACCCGTTTCAACTTTGAAATCTGACATTATAATTGTTGATAATTGAAGATCGCATCAAATTATGCTGTCACTGGTGTCAAATTGATCAACCAGCAGCAAAAACAGAGACCGCTTGAAGATTTTGAGCCTTTTGCCAAAATGCAATACGACGCTGTAGTGTATGTAAAAGTCACAAAACTTTAATTTAATTTTAATTCCTTGCGGAAATTGTCTCATAATGTACTTAGAAAAGCATTACAGAAGATTAAGGCGGTTAGGCAGATCAGCAGAGATGCGTATGTGCGATGCATGTACAGCAGTGGACTCATAAGTTCATGGCTTTAACTGAACAGAGCAATAAAACGTCAAATGGACATTTAATACATCATTAAAAGAGGAAATGTAATAAAAGGACAAGATTAATTGTCATGTAGTTTGTTGACACGGGTTTTGGTGCTTTTGACGAAGAAGGGATCTGCTCACGTGCCTTGGAAGCAGTTACAACTCATAAAACATGTTCATCCTCATTTTCTGCATATATAATAAATACTGCCCTTCTATGACACTACTGTCTGCATTTCTGCAACTTAAAAATGGACTTTTTTTATTATTGCGAATTGTCTGTCGCCTCTGAGTTTTTTAAAAGTCATAAATGAAGTAAGGGAAAAAAAGTTCCGCTTATTTATGCTGGTCTCATCTAGGACAACTTTCGATTTCAGTCTTTTTTATGGGCACAAACCAACCTTGTAAATTGAATAACTGGCAAATAAGAGAAGAAAACTCTTTTTTCTACTGAAATTACACAAACAAGAGAGCTGAGTTGAATTTTACGAGTTTGTCTAACTAAAAGTTAATTCAACTTGGTTCATTCTGTAATTTCACTATCGTCGCCAGTAAAATACTGAACTGAAAGCTAGGGTTTCAATTATTTAAAAAAAATGAATCGGTGGACAAATAACAATCTTTTTAGAAAATTTGTAATTTGATATATCCGTGAAATTAAATATTTACCTTACAGCCATTTCATTTATTTAGTTCCATTATTGATACAGAAATTTGGTAATGCATAATCGAATTGGGTGAGAAAATAGAACGCTTCCTTGGTCTCCTATTAAGATGATGAGATCTACAGTGGGCTTCAGGGCTCTCAGATCAGTTCGACCCAAGCTTGATTTAATTCCTCAGCCATTCCATTAAGTTGATGTCATGTTCTTTTTAACAGAAAAAATCCTATTTTTGGTCACATCACACAGAAAACACGAATCATCATAATTTCCTGCTTTGATTCACTCCTGTTGCTAGACTACGGCTATATGCACAGGATTAGGTATTAAGGTTTTCAAAAGATTGCCTTTCTAGGTCATAAAGCACTAAGCTAAGATTTCGGATGCTTCCGGTTTGAGGGTGCGCTATTAAATAATTTTGAGGCCTCAAACTTGAATATTTTCTAAGATTTGATTTTGAATTCTAAGAACATTTTGCCCGTTTGACATTTTAGCGTAAGGCTAACTTAAAGTAGGTTTTTACGGCTTAATTTGAGAAATTTCCAAAACTTCCCATGCTAAATCTATTTGAATTAAGCATTTTGGCTCCATTTGGCTGTCTGAGAAATTGCTCATTTCTTCACCTTGAAATGCACGTTGTGCCTTGAATTTTTGGTCAATCATTGAATTTGTTATTGATTTGTTATCAATACATTGGTTCATTGGCAAAATAGGTAGTGAGTTCTTTTGCAGCGCGTTTATGTGGCTAACGAAGGTCCTAAACTTGAATATTTATTAGTACCATTGAAATATTTTGTCTTTTTTTACTTGAATTTTCGATAAATCAGTTACTAACAACTATTTAGTAGCAAAGGTTTAAACCAAAAAAAAAGTAGGGTACCTATTTTTTCACAAAACGAATTCAAGATAAGAAGTGAAATTCCAATGTTTCGGTAGGCACAGCTTTCTATTATAATAATTTCCAGGATTTAAAGAACGTTTTAGGCTTTTAAGCGGATTTCCAGTATAACCTAAATTCAATGCTTGATTTTAGCATATACTGGAATAACTGCTGCGTGAGCGTAATTTTCTCTTCCTATATTCATAGATTTGTCTAAGTACACAATTATGTATTATGTGTAAGCCTGTCCTACTGGAGTGCGTATATTTATGTTCGAATTGTGAAATGGGTTGGAAAGCTTGTCTCCGCAGCCAAATAAATAGGTTCCCATTATCCGAATTGTGCGTAACAAGTTAACAACATCAACACGACGTGGTTTTCCTCCTTGGCTCCGTTTTCTCATTCCAACATTAACATTTATGACTCAACGACGTCGTTCGGTATTACTATTATTATATGGACACACGGAGCGGAAGAAGTACCCGGCTTAAGGTTAGCCGGAACTATAATATTTCGAATATGATCAGAAGGGGCAGAGAAATTCAGGGTCTTTTGGCAAGATTCTACGTCAATCCCAATTTCATTGAATTAGATGAGCTTCATTCAGCAAAATTACCGAAAGACTTGAGTAGCTTCCAAAATTCAATTCAGCGTACAACTCAAGTTTCCACGTCTCACCCGCATTATCTAAATCTCGGAGCACAATAGACGCCGCAAGACAGATGAAGAAGCTACTAAACGGACATCTGCCACTCTTTAAACCAGTCTAATTCCTGTCTAATTGAACCCACCGGGACTTGGAAGTGACAATGGGATGTGTTATTAATGAGGATCATGAGAACCAGTATCGGATGTTATTTCTTCATGACTCAGAGTAGTCAAGCTTCAAAATGTCGTGAGACTGAGCTTATTCCAGTTTGTCCAGCCGGACAAAGGCTCCATGCATAACTGCACACCTGAAATATCTTAGGACGGTTCCTCTCACGCCGTAATGTAACTTGTAAAATCGGAATTAGGCCATCTACTTATTTTTAGCCCTGTTGGATCTTATAGAATGACCTTGACATTCAATTTATATGTATTGATTTGGATTTTGTATTTTAAAAGTAAAAGTATTCATTTTTTCAAGTTATTTTTTTAATAGTAAATTTTCTATACAATTTACTCTTTTAATTTTTAAAAACATCTCCTTCACGGCATGATTTTATATAAAAAAAACTTTTTCACATTGAATATTATACCAAGCATTTACTTCCTCAAAATTTTAATACTTGCTTATACATATGGACATATGTATAACCTACTTTTTCGATTTTTTGGTCGAATGTCGGATTCTGAAAAGAGAGATACGAAATTGCCAACGGAAAATGACATTTTACCATGGCTGGGCAAATTACTCTCAGATGTAATTTGAAATTACATGTAATTAAAAGCCACAAATTTCAATTTTAATTGCATGCAATTAAATTACATAAATCGCTACTATATTTGTAATTATATTACCAAATACAAATTATAATTTAAGAGTTCAATTACAATTTAATATAGCAATATTTTTGCAACTGAGATGGCTAGTGCAGTGCAAGTTTGCCAGCTGCCAAAATTAGTGGCTAAATGATAAAAAATGTAGTTTATCTTGAATAAATGGTTCATGTTTTTTGACAAAATTAAATAAACAGAAAGTCAGACCATGTGAAATTGACTTAACTGTTCAAAAAAGTGCAATTTGAGACTAGAATTCTCTAAAATACAAATTATAAATTATTCTTTTTAAATCAAATTACAATAAAAAATTACCAATTACGTAGTTTAAATTACAGTAATTTCCAATTACATGTAATTTGTCCATCCCTGCATTTCAAAACATTAAAATGATTGCATCTTTGCAAATTCTATGTAGTGCAATGCGCAACCTCGTATTTGGACGGTAACTTGAATCAAATGCATTACTTTACGCGCGAAAATTCGAAATTCTGAAGTATCCACAGAAAAAGTATTTGATTATCGCTCTTAGTTTTACGGTTCAGTTTATCGGCTCGAATTTTGAGCAGATTTACACCAACTAAATTCACTTACGTAGAAGTAGAGCTCAACCCGTTGGGTGGTTTTGGGTGAGCAGGTGAGAACGTCATGCCGACAACAGCCCGTGTCATCCGAGCACTGATGAAGAATAGTACAGTGCGGAAGGTATCTCTTTCCCGGATGTGGGTAGAAGTCCTGGACCCGAACTAACTTGGGTTTGGACACTTTACAACTTCCCTCACGTGACACTCGCAGAGCGTGATTTATGGCTTCTCGTGTCGAAGTGTCTAAATTAAACAGAAAATAAAAATCCCATTTGTGAAACTCAGCCGTTCCTTTTTTTTGTGTATGTTCCATTTATTTATAGATTCTCATCTTCCATTTGTCACATATTTTGTTCTTTGTCATCATCTCACTTCTTCCCTTCCTCCGAATATCAACATCAGCCCATTCAGATTTCAGATCAAATGGGATAAGGCGACTGAATTTTAAATATAGGAATGTCACCATGTCTCATTTGTCTTTTTCTCCAGTAAGGACAATGTTTTGTTTTTTTGCTGAACCAGCAAATCATTAGCAAATGAATAGGACGAGGAGTTGGATGTAGATTGTGTGAACTGATAGCTGATCAAGGGAAAACAGGTTCGTTAAATCCGAAGTGCTAAGAATTTGCATTTCTTTGAAAGGATATCGCATTGAGCACGTGGTGAGCCTTGCTGTCCAAAATTGTATACGTTTTTTCTTATTTAAGATTGACGCTTTTTAACGATCGAATGAAATATTTCTCGGAATTGTCTAAAATCCGAGCAATAAAAAATTGGCACGGATCTGAATCAATCATTTGAAACCGTTAATGAACGAAATTTCCATGTTTTGATAATTAGGCACGTTTCAAGTGAAATCTTTGGTACCTGGAGGTGGCGCTTGAGCCACAGGCTGAGCCCGACTGACGGCATAATTACTTTGACTGTTTTGACTCGTTGTGGATTGCTGATGAGTTTGATGATGATGTCTCTGTTGTTGTGGACTGCTGGAATATGACGTCGTCTGGCTCTGTGACGAAGTTCCATATGAATGTCGCATTCGGGTCTGCTCCACGGCTTGTCGAGTACCCAAATCCCGCCATTTCATTTGGGAGTAGGAGAGCTGGGCTGGAGGCGGTGGAGTGGTCGTTGTGGTCGTTGTTGTGGTTGTCGTTGTAGGGAATTTGGATCTGTATGTTCCGCTTTTGTAGGGATAGCTCTGAAAACAAGAAAGGAGGTGGTTTAGCTAAATGTATGAATGGTTAGAATTAACTAGATGTTTTCGTCATAGATTGATGATTGGCGAAAGTCATTAAGGCCATTGCATTTTTGATTTTTGGGCGAACTAAAAATTAAAACCAGCTCCTCATCATTCCAAATTGGCAACAACAGTCATCTGCATCTACTGTTCTTGAAATTGTCGAAAAAATCTTTTATTCGCATGCACTTGACTTCTTGCTATCCAATTTGGTGATGGTGACACACGGTATTGCAAATTAGAAAAATTGTGATCTTATGTCGTTAAAATTGGTAAGAACTTGATATACTTTTAGGAAAATTGGTGCAAAGTGCAAATATTGCTTCCTTTTATCAAAATTTAAAAAAAGACAATTTTCCTATATAAATTTAGCTATTCAAAATGGAAATCCTGTGAAAAAATATTTTTCCAATTGGTAAAAACGTGAGCTAAATTAGTACAACATGCTAATATTGTTCGTTTTCATCCAGATTTGCAATAATGTCATTTTATCATGTAAATTGGTAGAATGTGATTAATTGCTATGCAAATTAGAGATTGAGTTATTTGTTTCTATTCAAAGTGGCTGACATGCGATTTACTGTCTTCAGAATTATCAAAATCGTAATTCATTTTTTTCCAAAATGATGCAAATTTCGCTGTTTTGTACCCCAATTCATTGCGATTAATTGCTTACAAATGGCAAATACTTATGTGATTTATTTTTATTCAAATCGGTGAATATGGCATTTCATTTATGCAAATTCGCTAAAATGTGACTTATTTATATCAGAATTGGTGAAATCTTCATTTAGACCTATCCAAACTGCTGAAAAAATGTTAATACAAACCTCTAAAATATGAATTAGTATGTAGACAAGCAATGTTGCCAATTCGATATTTTTCTTCAAATGGATAGTAGCACCCGAACATTCTGTAAACTGGAACCTTCTCCATGCAGCATTATTTTAAAAATATGAATCGTAGGTCTTTCATCTAAAAAAAAAGACCCTGGAGCAAAGCAAGAACAAGGCTACAAATTACGTTGCCAACAGGAAACGTGTGAATGTGAATGATTAGATGCTACAATGGTCATGATTTCATTAAGAAGTACAGAAAAGGGGTTTGTCCCAAATTCCTTCTTAGAGAGGATATCCCAGAAAAACAAGAACGTCGTGTCACTCAAGCCCAGACCCAGAATAGTGAACATGGAATGAAACTTTCCTCGCAGTGTGAAGTACATTTGTATTGTCTCACGCCAGGGAGTCAGAGGAAGAAACGAGGAAATCTGCATATTATTCTTCTCTCAAATATTATTAACTTCACCTTACATAACACTAACAAGAATGAAACTACACAAAGGGTTCAGATCTGTTTTGGTTTTCTGGATTTACTGGTGCCAAGTCATGTCTCATGTCATAAGACTTGCCAGCGTCTGGTCTCCACTTGTCATATGAACCACTCTCCCGTTCGTTATTTTAAACCATAACCACTGATACAATTTTAACCTTATTACCTGCACGCCCATAAAGTCTAAACTATTTTAAAATCCTCGTCAGCAGGCTTCAAGTTGAATTTTAATGTCGCGTCTTTCTAAGGCTCGGTAGCTGTCGGGAATTTTTGTACCGGTACTTTATGAAATTTAGCTGATTTTGAGTGTCGTGTCTTTGGTTAGGCTAGATTTGGTTAGTTATGTTTAAATGTTAGGTTAGCACCTGTCACATGTTCCGGAATAAAATATGAAACTCAATTTATCGGGTAGATCCCATGCAAAAATATGGTTCATGTCAATGGTAAGTGTACGAGGACGTTTCATTAATTTTGTTGCATATATGTAGTTTAGGCCGCAACTTTTGAGAATAGCTGCAAAGAAAATCTGGGTTGAATGCCCGCCTTGGGCCAAAAATGGGGACATTCCAATTTACGACAAAATTAAAATTAGAGGAGGTTGCTTCAAAAGTTGTGCCCGCCGCAAAAATCCCGTCTACAACAAAATTGTCGTTGACGTCGATGCCGTTTATGGCTTATAGCGTTTACGTCAAAAATTCCGTTTCCAACAAAAATTTCGGATACTGTGAAATATGGTTCACGGCAAAAATACCGCGTATCCTAATATGTCGTTCACATTATAAAAAATGTGAAGCCCTATGGGTCACTTGGGGTCAAAACCACAAATTCTGAACCGATGAATTAATTTCAAATGAAGCCCGGGGTTACTTGACGCCAAACACCAAATCCTGGACCGATAAATTAAAAAAGACACGCTGCCAGTAATTTAATGTCAAATTCAATTACCGAAACCGCCGATCCGTGAAGAACCCTAATCTGTAAAACCGTGTAATGGATATTTATGTGCATGAAATGAGAGGAACTTCGTAGGCACCCTCTGTCATCAACGTGTCTCGTCAAGTCATTCATGAGTTCAAGACAGGGTCTTCACCGTGAAGAACATTTATTCGGTGACAGGGATCAGGATTCAACACTAAAATAAACTCCAAATTACGTGACGCCGGCCATATCGAAAGGAACAATGGCTTTACTTCTTTAGTGTTTTACTACTGGGTGAGGGTAATATGGCATTTTGCATGCTGGAGATGGTCTCTTGGGCTACAGACTGCAGATCAAGGATCATCCCTACGAAACACGTGCGTATACCGTTGGAGTTCAGGATGTCTTGTCTCGTAAATTATTATTCATACCGGACGCACAGAGTAGGTCCTTCCTTCATCTTTCACTACAGATCATCTCCGCTTTTATTTGGAATGAATTAAAATTAAACTGGGTTCATGAACTCATCTGCTTCCGTGAAATTATGTTTAATTTTAAATTTTACGAATGGAAAATTGAGCTCAGCATGGTATAGCGCAATTTGTTGCGGAAATGTAAACCATTACCGAATATTTCATTTACGCTGCGTTAATCCTCAGGTATTCTACAATATTGAAACTGAGAATCCAATTCAACACAATGCTCGATGAGCCTAGTTTTCTACCGATACTCATTGTTGTTTATTCGAGTGTTTCGAGTCCATTCATGTAACCATAGATCAAACTCTGCGATTAGATTGAATTGAATTTCAAAGTAGTACAGCATGATTCATCATTGCATAATATGAGATAAATAATTGCATAGACTAAGCTTACTACGTAGGTTCTTAAAGGTGCATCTCTCTATAAATAGAATAGCATTTGCATAAATTATAATTGTATAAGTCTAAAAATGAATTTAACACATTTTACCCGAAGATCTGCATGTTGTGCTACCTAAATTCACACGCTGGTTTTTTTTATTTTGCGTATCTTCGTGACAAAACAATAGTCTTGCATTTGGTGTATCGTGGGCGTTTCCATGCATATGCACACTACCTCATCTATTTTTAGCCTTATAACTATACATATAAGACGCAAGGAATCATAAATTTCAAGTTGTCATTAAATTCTGTAAGCGTTTTTGAAAAACAGGCTTCTAAAGCGTCAACAAATTTGCGTTACAAAAACTGCAATAATAAATAATAAAATATTGATGAGTTGAGCGCTGCAATAAATATGAGTAGAATCATGGTGGCTATTTTATATGGCCAAAATCCAGGTGTTTTTTCTGTTCACCAAAAAAGCTCAATGAACATGACAAACCACTTATGGACAAAAACGAAGGGGGAAACATAAAAATGAATTAAGTAGTTACTCGCATGGTGCATATCCCAATAAATTAGTCACATTTGAAATACAAGTCATGTACATGCAATTATACGTACTCGTCGATATTAGCATTTCAGCCAAGAATACCAAATTCAAAGTTGCAATGGTTTTTTGGCCACTACGTTACTCTGTGCTACGTGATCCTATTTACCCAGACATGTAATCCTAGATTTTGGGCAGTGATAGCATGAATGGGACTCGTCAGTATTATGCAAATTGACTGCGTGCAATACGCTCAGACCTCTTTTGTCTAAACAAGGACATGTTCTTCACGAGTGAAGAGCACTCAAGACCATATTCAAAGATTTAAACAAAAAAAAAAGCTGTGTCATAAATAAACTTGTACATCTTCCCATGTTAAATCTCAATTACTTGCTCACTCCCATGTAATGAATACAAGTAGATCTAAAATTAGCCAGGAATTTGCAGACAATAAGAATTGGAGATAGATAGAGTAGTTGGGCGTGCTTTCACTCAAACTTTCACCAGAGAATTTAAAAAGAGGAAATTTGAGATTCCCGAGTAGCAGAACCTAATATACCGCGGCTAACCACCAAGAATTTGATCGAATATGCGCAAACATATGCCCCAAACATGCCAAAATTCAATGTACATGAAAAATGTACAGCACACAACAAGAATAACATTATAAATTTCGCAAATTGGAATGCGTGGTCTAAAATCTAGCCAATCAAGTTGTAAAATCGCAAATAAAGGTCGGTAGAAATCATATTAAAATCAAACCGCTGGAATTTTTGAAATTTCAAAACAAGATATTGTCAGGAACTAAAAACCTGCGAAAATTGTTGAATAGAAAAATTGTGCAATATCAAAAAGCTCCAAAAATGCTTAAACTACGCAGTAAAACTGCAAATTTATATTCCAATACTCCAAAATGCACAAAAACCTTACAATAAGCACCAATATCCGTTTCAAATTTAAAAAAAAAATACATGGTTGATGCTTTATCCAAGCATGCCAACTGGTTGAAACGTTTAAAAACGTAGAAAAATGTGTTGGGTTAAATCCAGCCGCGAATTTTTTTGAAATTATTGTGAAGAATCAAAAATCCGCTAAAATTGATGAATTGAAAACTACAATAATTCAAAAAGTGTTAAAACAAGAATTAAAATCGTACTTCTAGGTTCAAATGCTATCTAAAAAGCATTAAAATTAAAAACACCATCAAATTTTGCAAATGTGTGAAAATATGCACTATAGAATCTGCATAAGGGAATCAGGCCGATGCCTATCATTGAAAAGCCAAGAAATCTACGCCGAGCGCCTGAAAAGTATATTTTTGCATACGAAAATTTCCATACGATCTCAAAAGCACTTAACTCATGGGCACCGCATATAGCATCCCACGAGCTTTCATATGGCGCAAGATTAAGGCTCACTTTGGACTAAATGGAAATAGGCCAGGCCGAGTGCATCTGCAAAGTATCATGGAAATTGAGCCATATCTAGGATTTCCCTACGCCCAGCCCATTATCCATCTATAAATCCGTTTTTCCCGAAATTCTCCACAAGCCGGACTTAAGCCGTCGTCCATGGAATGCGGGCTATAATATGGGCTGGGGGAAAACATGCTTGACTCGGACTGACTGAGGATTAGTGAGGATGAGAATGACGGAGTGACAAATTGGTTCGGATTCCCAATTTTTCCTGTCTCCATAGTTTCCAGAGAGAGGCGGACGTAAATACAAATAATTTGAGAAGCCCCTTTGGAAATTGACAACAATCAAGAAGGGAAAACCAGGAGCGGACTTGGTGTGGGTCGTATAAGTCGTAAGGCTATGTGGTCTCTGGTCTCCGTGCGTGTGTGCGTGCAGGATGCATTCATGTCATTCAATTCCTCCTCTATTGTTGTCGTTTGTATTTTTATTGTGAACCTCTCTTCCCTGTCCATAGGCGGAAGACCTTATGCTCTTATGAATTACTAAATACGTTCTCCTATTCACTACAGATGGTTCGGTTCGGACTGAGGGGGCTCCCACGTCTTCCTTTGTCAACTCAAAATAGGCATAACCACTCATTATAATCCATTTGCTTCCTAAATTCAGTAAGTAACAATCCCAGTTGGCTCAAGCTGAAGAGCTCTAAGTTTGCTAATACAGATATTCCCAGGTTTTGGGTTGTCACGAGCCAAACGCATTAATTTGTTATTTGGATTTGCTATGATTTTAATGGGAGGTGCATGGTGCATTGGCGGCTGTGTTTTTGAGACAAGTTGCTATTTAGTTTCAGCTTTCAATGCAATTTAAAATTTTGAACGTCTTTTTTATGCATATTTCTAGGCTATAGTGGATATTTCCATATTTGGATGTTTTTTCAAATTATAGTTCATATTTTGGAGTAATTATAGAAAATTTTCGATTTCTACTGCCTATTATGACCATTTTTAACGGCATTTTTTGAATTAATTGTCGTTTTCTATTTTATTAACTATCTATTCAAAAATTCTTTTGGATTTTAAGTTTGAAAATTCCAAAAGAAATTACGTATCAATTTTAGTTTGATGGAACTTGACTGATTCAATTTTTGTTTTTGCATATGTATGTATTCGTATTGGCATTTATGGTGCATATTTAGATCGTAGCTCGGCGCTTATGAGGATTTTCATGGTACGCACTAGAGCATCGCACGGCCCCCAATTTCACGGGGCCGGAGCGGCCCCTGTCGCTAAGTGCCGGCCCCATTTTTGGTCGGGGCCGGAGCCGGGGCCGAAAACAGTTGGCCCCCATTTCGAAGGGGCCGGAGCCGTAGTGATTCCTGAGATGCGGGGCCGGGGCCGGCCCCAGAGCCGGCCCTTTCAAGTCAACTAAGATATGCGTCAATCTTAATAATATTAATTGGATCTTCGTTTCGGACATTTTTTCACAAAATTAATTTATGCTAAAATGAATTTAATTGACACAAATTTAAG
>JAQFYU010001206.1:0-15920 GCA_034694905.1 Ceratophysella granulata | reverse complement strand
TTTCACACGATTGTGCGTGGTGTGTGAAGACAAGGAACTCTTGTCTGTTCAGCATACACCATCACTTCACAGACTACACGCTCACAGTTGTGGGTTTTTGTTTCTGAGCTCTGTCTTGCCGCCAAGAATAGCGAACTAAGACAGGCCCTTGTGAGTTCCGAAAAAAGATCATTCTAACACACTGTGTAGCGGCGTCATTGAAAGGAATCCATAATTTATGCAGCCAAATTCTGAATTCTGGAGAAATGGAATATGGAACGGGTTTATATTTCTTGGAATACGTGTCCTCATCCTCGGTTGATTTTGATTCCCTGATGCACGTGTGAACATTTCTAGTGCTATTGTATTGATACGTTAGATTGCGGCAATACAAGCAGGTTGTGCACGAAGTGAAAACCCATCGGAAAACTGGCTTGTGAACAGTTTCTCATCATTATATGATTCTCGGAATCAGCTCTTGACGTACGAGATATGTATTTCATACAGAGTAAAGAACGATGTATCAGAATATACTGTGCACATCGGAGCAGCAGTGCTCAGCTGGCTTCGTTTTATACAGCCATCTCTTAAAGCGATGGATGGACTAAACAGTAAAAACTGGCAGCTATAAAACCGATGCGTGATTCCATGCACCTTGTGTGCTTTCTATTTCTATATTTGGTATACAGTCCACAGTCCATAGCCCACGCGGGATTAGAAGTTGAATTTGAAAGCAGTTTAATTATTTCCTGAACTAAAACACTTGAGTCCACAAGAAAATTAGCAATTAAGCCAAATGGCTAATATCCGGTTAAATAGGTTGCGTTGACGCAGCTTAATATTTTTATTTGAGCTTGATTGATGAGATAAGGTGCGGTTGGAGTTGTCGATCCAGTGCCTGGTTATTGAACCGAAGGCACATATACGATATACGGGATATACGAGATTAAGCTGGGGTTGAACGCTGAATACAATGAAAGGGAAGACGAGTGACAGGGTTCCCCTTCCTCCATGACTCATAGTCCTTCCCAGATTTTTGTTCTATTGTGTGTATGCTTGAATATACATACATACTTTCTTCTCATCTTCCCATGCTCTGCAGTCCATATTATAAAGGGTTGGGTCGAGGTTCCTGTTTCCCTACATACATGCTACTTTTCTGGAGCCAAGTAGTTTATTGATTGATTTTATGTAGTTTTGTGCTGGAGTTTAGCTGGGGAAATCCATTCAGGTCCGTTCATACGGAAAAGGAAAGAACTGAATAGAAATTCCGTCTCTGCATAGTGTTTAGTATTCCGATTCTCAAATGCTCAAACTCAGACAGAGATGATGATGTGATCTAATTCTAGACTACCTAACTATATTCTTTATGCATGTGCGGAATTGGTAGCCACATAAGCCTAAGTTGGCATATCTCGTTGCTACTTGCCTATGATTTCAATTATTTGTCGAAAATAAGAGTATACACAAAGAGAGCTTTGGCAGAGCTTGGAAAGCCAAGTTTTGCTCCTGGCTTGGCTGGCACTAATAATGCTGATGATGCATGGAAAAATCCCAGTGGAGTGCGCTCAATATTTTCACGAATCCGATTCCCCCTCGTTTGGTCCACAGTAGTGTAGGGCGGATGTATTATCCCTCTACTTTGTGGTGGAAAGGATTTGATAACAATGTATGACTCTAATGATAAGCATCTCGTTTCTTCCTCTTAAACATTACACAATCGATTCTTTTACCTTTAGAGTTAAATATATTCGTCTGTACTTCTAATTTCTACAAATGCCAATATATTTTGTTATGTTTATCCTATTCTAGTGTCATCTATGCATTTTAAAGATTTGATGTCGACAGGGGCAAAGGTTCGTAGCTACTGAATTTCGTTTCATGTTTCAAATGAATCAAAGCTTAAATGATGAAGTCATCGCTTCTGCTCCTGGGGTTGTTTATCTTTCCATCCATTGCTGCATGCTGTGTTTATGATAGTGGTTTAGTCTTACCGCAAAAATCTAATTCTCGCAGCAAAACTACCTAAATTTAAAATTGACTATAATTAAGTGTTATATGTTCACCGCATATTCTAGAGCTGTAAGTAGTCAAGTTAAAGTTGAAAATGTAAGTTATTATTTCATAAGTTGCAATTTTGCAAGGTCAAAGTCATTTCGCCTTAACTAACGAAATAATTTACATCCCATGAGAATTTTCCTAGCCTTCAAAATAAAAGTTAGCTTTCGGGGAAATTTTGTTATTTGGACGTGTTACGTTGCTATCATTACGTCATCATTTGTATATTCCCGGTTTTTGATGTTTGGGTTAATGTTTGCGCCTTGTGGTACATAGTTTGCGGTTTTTAATGTCGCGGCTACTATTGGGAACTGTTATTCTTATTTCAAAAGAAGTTTAATCAGCAAAAGCATGCTTTGCTTACTCCTTAGTCTGCTCAAGCGAAACATAGAGTTTGGTGACAAAACCATCTTTCCAAATCAACGACAAAATGATAGTTGGCCATCTGGCTAAGTGGATGAGTACTTCCTTCCAACGGTTCCAAAGTGCGTAGAATAATTCCCTTCAATCTGAATAGAATTTCCTTTCCAAAACTTTCACTTCATATCTAAGCGTGCATACCTGGTTCCATTCTATAATTCATTGGCCTGAGGGCAAATTAAATCGTTGGAACTTTCTTCGCTTTCCCATGTCTGGATTTGGTCTGGAGAAGAAAGCGTAGAAGGAACATATGGTTGCCCGAGTTGGTCTGGTCTGTTGGATAAGTTGGGAGTTGGTTGGAAATGCGGTAATGGAGAATGGGATGAGAATAGGTAAACTTTAGGGTCTGGGGTTAACGTGGAGTCCTGAGCCTGGAAGACTGGAGAGTAAGCATGGGGTTCCTTAATGTGGATATTAAGAGGAGAGCGAGCTGTGGTGTTCGTAGTGTGTCCACAGAAGAGTTCCCATCAGCCCAGCAGCTGAGAGATCGAAATGAAGGATGTTGGCTGAGACTGGGAAAGAAAACCGTGGAGTGGAACTGGAGCGTAATGGGATCCTACAGGGAATTTTATTTCATCTCAAGGACTCACACAAAATAACGTTTTCATTTCAAACCCACTCAGCCTTTGTTTTACTCCTTCAAATGGACATTATTCTTATCCCAGCCTCCTTGTCCACAAGGAACTCACCACACTTCCGCCCACCCAGCCCCAATTTAATCAACAACCCTGTCCGATTATTCCAAAATTATTAGCGGATCTTAAACCGGATTAAAAATATCAAAATGTTTCCCTAAGCTGGACCATAAAATGCGGATCAAGAGTGTCGGTCGTGGAAGGACTTAAGAGCCCTTTACTCTGGTCGTGTGAGGCGATCAGGCCTTGACGGTGAGCATAGGGCTAGGTAGGTAATAACGACATTCCTGCTCACACTTTCCGCCAAGAGCTTCATTTGATGACGAAGAAATTGCCCATTTCCTCCTAAAAGTTGCCTTTTCTCAAAAAGAATATCCGAGTAGTAAACATATAACCCATAAACCCAGCCTTCCACCCGGCCTTTTGACAACAAAGTTAGAGGTCTTAGGGGAAAACGGAATTTGTACTTACCTCCCTGAAATGCACTCTAATTCATATCTACACGCAGGAGGCTAGGATGAAGAAAGAACATTATACCTGTCCTATAAACACTGAATGTTCCGTATTACCATACTTTGGAATTGTATCCAAACATACTTTGGGTGTTATTGGCGCAGAGCGCGACTGGTTTGACGGCTACTGTACTAGCCTATTTTATGGTTCTTGTGAAGCTGTATAATTTTGGTGGGCACTTTCTGACGTTCTTAGTTGGCTGTAACATCTATTTTAAAAGCCACAAAAATGGAATGGAGCAATCAATGTACACCTAACGTTCTAACAAGGAGCAGATTCTTGCTTAAAGTAGGCTAAACGTCGAATGGAAGGCTTTCAATAATTAAATTTTATTTTCGGACTAACATCAATCTCGCGTTGTTTAACGCACTTCAATCTAAATTGCTAGGCGATACCAAAGCGAAGGTTTTCATGGACGTTCTGAGCACTTCAGCTGCTGGTTGTCCTGTTTTTGCATATAGAACATGCAGTAATATCCCAAGTGAACTTCATTAAACTCACTTTCATGTTTCATCGTCACTCAACCTTTACGTTAAGTCATTAATTTGGAGCAGTTCACCATACGAGTTTAACATCTTTGTTCGAGTCCTTCGAGTCCTGTTGATTCATCTCACTAATGATCTTTTCATTCAATTTGCTGGCTTGTGCCCTCGTTGGTTTTACATTTTTATTAGAATGCTAAGGGAGTTTCGATGTAGTGCTTCATACAGCGATCAAAAGGAATTATTTGAGGTCAAAGCATGATTTATTCTTAACGAGGCCGATGCTCCAGTAAGTAAAAGTGAAGCATATTTCAATGGAATTTGAAGTTAGAAATGGAATGCGAGTACGTTCCAAAGAAGCTGCATTTTGGTTTGGCTTTTAACTTTTCAATCACGTTGCAATCTTGGCAGTTTTGTATAATAAAATCCTACTTTTCCATCGCGAAAGAGGAAACCGGAACAGGAGAACGGAAAGACGCTTGAATTTGAATTCAGACGAAAAGCTGTGAAAAGTTTTTCCACTTTAGAGTAGCCAAGAGCCAAGCAACTAGCTTGACATTCCACTTTTCCGCTTCTGAGAAAGTCTAATATTTCATATTCAGGTTTCAGGTTATCGGGATTTGAAAACACTAAATACTACTTAAGGCAAGAATCGAAGGTTTCATGACTTCTTTCAAGTTCCTTTCCTTCATGAATAACAGAGCATTCAAGTGGAATGTTATAGACTCCACACGCATTTCATTCAAAAGAACGTTTTTCCTGCTCCACTGAGCACCATTTAGCTCCTGATTCACGGAAATTGAATTTGGTTCAAACCAGCGGAATTCGAAAACGGTAAATGTCGTGTGGTAGGCGTGGAGCACGAATGTTCGTGTCGTGTCTTCTACTCTAATGCATTGACACGTTTGAATCCTCGAGTCATAGCAATAATATTTGCCTCCACTTCAATACAAGTTTGTTCATTCACCTTATCACAGCCTAAGGTGCCTCCATGCATGTATTTATTTAAATTAAATCCTCTTGCCGTGTATGCTGTATCCTTCTGTCACACTCACACAACTTTTGTAAATACCTATACCAGTGGGTAATGTACTTAAAGACTTAATAGTACACAATTCAATCTATCCTATAATTCTGAATTCCAAAAATTTAAAGTGTTGATTATGTTTCACTTCCGTTATATTACATTGCGGAAATGAAACTGTCTAGCAACGTAGCACTAAATGCGAAATGGGTTTTTGAAATTAGAACTTCCGACTTGACATTCACGGACCTCCAAAAATGTCGATGTGTAAAAGGAATGACTGAACGTACGTGTACATAGTTATTGTAAACCTATGCAAATTCACAAAGTTGTGACCTATTTGGTTAACTAGTGTATGTATTTGTATGTGTTCTCCTTATTGGCACTGCTATTGAAGTTTCAAAAAATTTAAACTTTGTAAATGTATGCTTTGATAATCGTATTCAAAGCTTCAAATTATTCATTGTTTGTTTGCCAGTTCTGAATGGAGACGTTCAAATCGTTGTCTCCACGCGACTCAGCTAAACTCTTCATGCATATCAACCATAGAGTTTACTGATACTGTATATATTAAGACTAGAGAGGACATATGTGTGGAGCTTATGGCGGGGAAAAAGTTTGTTATGAAGTAATGGTGGCGGGATTTACTTCGAAAATTGAAAATTGAATTTACGTATTTTCAGCACGCAAAGAATATCGCAAAAATAAGGTTACTATATCAATAGAACTTCAAGTAAGGGTAAAAATTTTCAGCGTTTCCTTTGTATTTCCACTCTAGTCTTAGTATATACAGTATTACTACCTCTATGATATCAACCTGTACAGTATAATGATGAGCCATCGTCTATATCTATCCATTTATATCTATCTATCTTTCTGTTGCACACCGAGATTTTCAGTACGATTACCAGTGACAGTCCCCAATGTCATGGCAACGTACTTAAAATCAGTGCTTAACAAGGATCTACATACAGGCCAGCTAGTACTTACTCAATAGCTACAAATGGTTCTGCGTATATTGCAGTTTAGTGGTTTTCTAGTTCCACTGTGGATGTGGACGTATATCAAATTATGGAAATAGATTTTGGCCAAGTGTTAGCAAGTGTACATAGTTCAGTTTGGATTGGAGAAAGGAGAGAAATGATGCTGAACTAACTGGATGCTAGTGTTTCTACTTTCAATGCCCACTTCAGACTCTTGTTTGTCTGACGACTCATTTCGCTACTTGTATGCACTGCTTGTACTGCTACAGGCTTTCCCGTTTTAAGCCTCGTCTTAGTGAAAAAGTAATCCGAGTAGATACTTTTCCTCAGCTCCTGCTTACTTACCTATTCCCTGTATTAAAACAAGACTATCGGACTGAGCCTTCTCGAGTCCAGAGCCCAGGAACAAAGTGGCATTCTTCCTCCTCGCTACATAAAATTCGTATAATTTGTCTACGCCTCCGTCCTGCTTTCCACGCGGACGAGGAGTGTACCCAAGTAAATAGGTTCAGTCCGTTTCGGATCCCATCAAGTTTTATGCTCAACTATTGTGGTTGGAAAGGCAATTGCACTTATTCCATTTCCTTTTATCTCATTCTCTCCCTGGTTACGCTCTTGTCCCCACATCCAATAAATCCGGCTTCATTAGAATCACTTTATTTCAACGAGTGAACTGGCCTTCAACAACTCCACAAACTCATCTTCACTCCGCATCCGAAGAAGATCTTGACACAGGCATTAGGATTCATTTAGTAGATTACATGACCTGGATTTCACACATCAACCGCGACATTGAAAACCGCAAATTTTAAACTGAATCGGAGCCACAACAGCGAATTTTAAGCTGAATTAAGAGCCACAAGACCGAATTTAAAACCGCGAATTGTAAGTCGCGAATTACAAACCTCAAATTTTAAAATGAATTAAAAGCCACAACAGCGTATTTAAAACCTCGAATTTCAAACTGAACTAAGGAGCCACGAGCCGCGAATTACAAACCGCGAATTGTAAACTGAATTTAAAGCCCAAATTTAAAACCGCGTATGTAAAACCTCTAATTAAAATCCGGGAATTAAAACCGGAAATATTAAAATTGAAAACACAAAAAACCACGTATTTAATTAGATTCTAGGCGATTTCTAATGTCGCGTTCATCGTGGGCTTGCTTGATCTGAGATACTGCAGGTGGCCGGGACGTCATCACCTTGGAGCAGGAAGTCGTTGAAAGGCCGATGAATGTACCTGGCGGACATGTGCTTGAGCTGTCATAATTTCAGTTCATGGACAACAGGAAGTGTAACTTTCTTCACTCAGCCTCGTGCAAGGATTCATTAGGTCATATGGACCAGTTGGGAGTAAATTAATGGAGTGAAAGTTGGAAAGTGGGTTCTGGAAGCATTTCGTGCTCTGGGCATGTCCGTGCATGCATGCGAAGGAGCTGGAGGCAGACCGGAGTGCAGAAATCCATTGGTATTTCCAAACATGTGCTCGTAAATCATTTTGGTGAAGTGGAGGTGAGCGGGGAACCATTTCCTTTGGTCGAATAAACTGAAGCCAGATAAAAGAAATATACTTCAACCAAAGCATTCCATGAAATGACCAGACCAGACCAGACCACGGACGGGCAAGTTTGTAGCTTACTCCGGTTCTGTTCCTAGACTCGCTCCGTATCACCAATTACCATCCCATGCTTAAACCCGAGCACTAATTAGAAGTAGTGCCCAAAGTTGGTCCTGGAGAGAAGTCGTGACAACGGTTGGTGACTAACGGGAAATGACATTTGCTCACACATCTTAATTATGGAAAGACTAATGGGAGATTCTGGGAATCTAGGGAACCATTTTTTAACTTCCTCATCAAGAACTGTTGGACAACTCAGATTGCCTTAATTGAAAATTACGTGTGGAAAGTAAACGACTGAGTAACCAGTCCTTCCAGTCGGCCTTGTGCAAAACCAACAGAGGCCACAATGCAGCGCCTGCTTTCTACTTTCTTTTTATTTTCTTTCTCCATTTGATACTTCCACGTGACATTAAACCAATGATAGATGCCATCATCTGATTTTAAAGAAAAATGATTTAAAATATTGTTTTTGAACAATTAATCGATTTTAGTAGATAGATTTTGTATTTATGTTTTAACTTTGAAGTGGTTCTTCAAATGCTTGATTACATTAGGCTTTCGAAATCAGGTTTTGGTTTTAAAAATCACGACTTTCACATAATCTTCATTTCGAAAGCATTGATCTTGTGCCTTCGAATAAATGTGCGAACACAAAAAACATAGACTTTGATTTCATGATTTTTAAAGCGAATCTTATCTATTTTTAAAGTTTTATTAAATATTCAAATCTTCGTCGTCGCCCTGCTATCAGAACCAAAAATGTCAAAAGCATGGTTATCAGAACAGAAATTTCAAAAAAGTGCTGTTATCAGAATTTAAAAAAAGGGTTCCACATAAATCCTACTGATCTGGTTTTGCCAAACATTCCTTTCCTGTGATTTTGACTTGTTCCGGTTCGTTATACCAAGTTTTAGCTGATTTAGCTTTAAAATCTAATTTTATTATTAATTTGGCCATCCATACATAGAATCACTTTCACCAAGTTCTAGTTGCCAAACTATTGACATTTCACATTACATATATATTCAGTTTCTCCCAACTGGAAGATAATATATTTAATTTATAATCTGAGGCGGAGTTAATCCCATTTTAATTTTACTCTTGAGCTCTCATGTTATGGGATAGCAGAGCTTGACTGGAACTAACCCTGAACTGCCATTGACATATTGTGAACTGTGAAGGAAGCAGAATTCAGGAGGAACCTAGGTCTTCTTCCTCTTCCGCCTTGTCCATTATTAGGATTCTCATCCTCCTTCTATTTGTGCAGTGTTTAATGGGATTTTGGGCAGATGGGATTTGGACTCGATAAGAACAATAGTGAGAATAATAGTGAGACACGCTTTTCCGAATCTTGGTTCCACATTGAGTTGTGAGTGAAAGGAGTGAGCGGAGGGTGCTGGAAGAAGAGCATTGTGCCTAGGTAGTCATGCGGTGAGTTAAAGCGGCCGCCTATCGATTTTGTCGCCCTTCTGCATGTCCAAGAAGAAGACCCGAATTGAGTACAATTTATTAAAGAGAAGGAAGGAAGGAGCAGCAGAGTCTCCGAGTCTTGTAATTTGTAAGGCCTTTTGAGAGTTTGAGCTCCCTCACGATCCTCGACTCACTCCACTTTTCCTCCGCTTCCTTTTATCTCCTCTGTTTTGCCAACTTTAAAGGACCAAACTCATCATTAATTTAAGTTCCAGCTCCAGCTTTTCTCAGCATGTGGCTCAAAGGAGAATCTTTCTCAATCTGGAGATAATTTAGGCCCACCACTCCAAGCCCTCCAACCCACTGATTATCCACATGCCCCTATATTCACACTTGGAATCTCTGTGTTACTGCTGCGTCCTTGTGCAAGAATAGAAACAAGTGGGTTGCTGTGATAAACGGCATCTTGTATTTAATTTCAACTTCCCTTATGGAACTTGTAATTGAATAAATAAAGCAAACGACCCGCTATTAGTAGTCTCCATCAGACCGTTTGAGTTTAATGCGTAATGTGCCATACCTCTGCAGAGTGCTCTAATCTGGGATCTGGATTCGAGCCTGGGACGTACCATATGTACCAACTCATTAAGGAAATTCTATTATTTGAACAACAATAAATTAAAAACTTCTGAAGAAGGCCAAACTTTTCTGCCTACAGACTAACTTCTTGTTTTCCTATTGCTCAGTCTACCCTGATTTGAATGCGTGTACACCTCGTTAGCCCAGAACTCTGGAATTCTTGTGCCACTTCTTTGTTTCCAAATGATCCGGTGTCTGCTAATTCCTAGTCAGTCTGTGTGGAAAAAGTCACTTTGGCAAAAAAAAACTTATATTTAAACGTCTTTTGAGAAAATAGCCATCACGACAAAGTGGAACTGAGAAACGATAGGCTAAAGCCATACGATTTGGCAAGTTAAATTAAAATGAAATATTAAACTAATTTTGTTTCTTTGTTTGGCACATCAACATTTGTATGCCACTTGTAGTAAGACGCTGCCATGCTGATTGCTTTGAGTATGAAATCCTCACTCGTAACTCGTTGATGACTGCAATTAACGTTCAGAATTTTATCCCGATTTGCATTTTTTAATTTACATATTAATTGTCAACATATTAATTGTTATGCACGAGCATAACAGAAATATGAGGTTAATGTATTTGCAAGCAAGTCCTTCTGAGCTCTGACAGTAAAAAAATGAAAAAACAAGAAAAACCTAAATCGCCGAAGTAGTTTTTTTTCAAAAACTTATAGGTTTTTGCCAGCTTGACTTTTGCCTAAGAGACCTGTTATCCTGCTAATTAGACCGTAGAACCACTCCATGTTTACTTGGAATTCAGAATTCCGTTCTGTTTAAACGTCTGTTTATGGACTCGAACCCAGACGGGCCCGACGCATGGCATTGACTTGGAGTAATTGTGTGAAAGTCTTACCTGCCATTCCGTTCTTCTACATCGAGGTCACGTTCATTGGTACGCGTGACACGGGCGGATTAAAGCTTAATGGAATGGAATGTGGTGGAGGGAGTGGGTAAGACATTACACCAGAATAGTTTGATCCTCTTCCACTCTGGCTTGTTCCTTGACCTGCAAAAGCTGCTCCTTCCCTCTTCCTATTTCGATTTCCTCCAGAAAATGTCACTTGGGATCCAGAGAGGAAAAAGTAATCAGAGGTTGGGAAGGACGAAGCCACACAATACAATCTCATTGCCTTCTCCGCCTCTTCCCATCTCCAGCCTAAGTTCTAAGTTACGAGATCCCGTGTGCCAGAGTAGTGGTTACTCGAACTCATCCCTTCTAAATCCAGACTGAATAAGGAATACGAAAGTGAGCCGAGAGGGCTTGTGGTCGATCTGGGACGAGGACTCATGAACCCGCTCTCTTCTCGTTCTGGAATACGTGGTTGACTATAATGGATAATCTTGGGAAGCATACGATGCAACCCAAATCAAGACTGAAATGTGATTGATCGGTTCGACGAGCACTATACTTTGATCTGCAAATGATCAGTCCTCTACATAAAATCCACGATACTCAATTTTGATTGTTTTTCGTTACAATTTATCTGAACAGGACGAACTATTTGAAGAGGCTCTTAAAGTGACTTTGGTGATGCTAGGCACCCACGTGGTGCATAGCACATGTATAAGCACGGTTTCCTCAATTTTGTTTACAAGTCAGTACACAAGTCGATTGCACACTAACCGAATCAAGGAGTTCAAAGCATACATAGGCCATAGCTTTCTGCCTACAGTCAACCGTTCCGCTTTGGCATTTGATGCAAGTTCAGGATCTTTTGTTCTCGTTTTGTCCTTGTCGATCAACGGACTTTCCAACTTCACTTTCCACAGTGAAAGGAACGACTTGTCTTTCTGTCATGTTCTTTCTCAGCCATGAAATGTGGACAATTTTCTTATTGCTTTGTCTACAAAGGCACTATTTCATGTCTCAGGTTCTGTGACAGCAATAAATTAATTGAAATGCTGGAGAAACGTAATCCGAATAGTCAGCGTGTATCCCATCAGCCTTGATCCACTTCTTCTACTGTGGAGTCGTGTTCTGTCTGCATTGAGCAGATGCAAGCCTTCAGGTAGGCTTCCTTCTTGGTGTTGTGAAAGCATTAGGCATGACAGGATGAAAAGACAGGAGAAAGCTTTACAAGAAAGCATGCTGAGTGGTTGTGATGCAGTATGTGACCCACGCTATGTTTGGAGTCGGCTATTTTGAACTAACTGACTCCTTAATCCGTGCAAGGCAATCACCTGTGTGATAAATTGAGTTTGCCAAATATATTTCATTTAATTAATTTTTCAAAGGTTTATATGCCTTCCGTTCACCTGGCTTCACATAAGAGTATATTCATTGAATTTCCATATTTGATGCAATCCTATAGTATACAATATGCAGGATTATGTTGTCAGGACATTTGTCACACACTAGCAACCGTGTTGACTAACAAAGTTATGTGCGACAGATACACAAATTTATAATGCAATACTGATATCGTCATTCTAGAGGGTTTTTGTGTTTGACTAAATGTTGTCAGAACACCATTTATAAAGGCGTTATAACAAAGTTGCTGACTGACATATAAAACAACGATACATTCCAGTACGTCATTATAGAAGGTTATTGTCTAGTTTAAATGCGTCCGCTTGCGTCAATAGAATGTTATGAAAGCATTAGCCAACGAAGTCGATATAAAAATGGGTAAAAATGGATTTGTAATGTAATTTGTAAATGGTAAGTCTGGATTTTAAAAAAAAAGTGAATTTATCATGTAAACTCAGAAAGGCTATTTATACACACAATTGGGAAAATATACGTCTGATTTAAAGGTACAAAGGTGTGTGAGTCAAATTTAACTATTATTAGTTAGAAAATGAACTTTGATTATCCCATTAAATCCCACTGTGACGGGATTTAACTGCAATATTGTGCTTTTTCGTGAATATGCCGAAAACACTACTTCAGTTAAGATACGTTAAGTTGTCCTACATTGTTTTACCCATCATTTGAATGGACGATTTATATTCTGGCGTAACCAAATATGCTAAAGTGAGGGAACATCGTGGATCACATACGACAGTCGCGTCAAAGTGTTGGAAATGGAGGTTTATGGTTCTGAGTTTGAGAGGACTTAGAGCCTCATCCTGAAGGCGTCTGAGAAAGCTAGGAACAAATAATAAATACATCTGGAGAGGATTTGTATGCACTGAAATTATTTATGTGTTTTGAAGCATGAAGGGAGAGAGAATAGGAAAAGTCCGTGTCTCTATCTCTCCTTCGGCTCGGCTGCTCCCCAGCAAAATCCTCCTGTTCCCATCTATGGCCACGTATGGGGAAGACTGGTGAGAAAGCGAGATCGGATAAGAATGAAAAGAAGAGAATGATGATATTATGGGCTCGTATACAACTTTCATCCTCCTGACTTTCTCATTTTCTACTTCTTCTCCTCCTTCCCTCCTTCTCAACCTGCTTTCCACATCCACACCCGTATCACTACTCAGTATCATGTATGATGGAACCAAGACTCTCTCCACTTTCTCATTTTACACAATGTTGTAAATATTACTCTTTTCCCAACCCAACTGCGTCATTCTTTCTATTTCTATTCTGAACCCAGAAAGCCTCCAGCTCGAATCGAATTATTGATGTTCAGTGTTCAACATCCTCGGACCTTTGTTCCACTCTTGTAAACTCGGACGATGCAGATTGGGGCTCAACTCCTTTGTTTGTTTTGTATTTGTGCTTAAGCCTTCGAATCGGAAGTTGAGGAGAAGAAGGGGGAGATTTGAGTCCAGTGATATGAGTAGATACGGAGCTGGTTCTGTCATGTTCTGTGGCCTAATACTTTTATTTTCCTGCCAGACAATCCAATCTCCAACGTCTGACTGCTGCTCGAGTCTTTTCTAAACCTCCTAAACGAATTTGAGAATGATGGAAAAAGAAAAGCGCTTATATTTCTCCTCTTGTCTTGTCCGAGTCACATTGTGTGAAACGGATGAATGGGTCTGTAACGAACTCTCTTCAATACATTTTTTATGGCCCGCTCTTTTGTCCTCCTACCATTCGCCAAGTAATATGGCCTAGGACGAGCTATTGTAGTCTTAGAAACTCAGATGTGAACCAATTCCGTCTTTTACTGTTATTTTATCTCACCCAAGTTATGATGACTTCCGAATTCCTTCAGTTTATGGAAGTTTGTTACAAAGAAATGCCATTCTCGGAATATTACACGAAGTCATTAAAGTGTCTTAATTTGCTCGAATTTGGAATTGTGAATACTTTGGCATGACCTAGTAAAATGTATAGGGTTGGGATGTACATATACTGCCGTAAATTAAGCAGTGTTGGGTGTGATACGAGCCACATTAGGTTTGGACCCGAAATTCCGCTGTCTTATTTTATTATCATGAGATTTTGAGATTTATGGGTCATATTACTACATGAATTTCATTCCTGGTTCTATATTAGGAGGGCAGAAGGAAGGGCACTCTCATCATTTCTCCGTATTCTCAGGAAGAGAAGGCTGGCTTGGCTCAAAGTGGGAGCGAAGGAAGACTTGGGTCCAATTAATGCTCCTGGATAGATTTATCGTAGTCTCGAGAATAGTTCTCATTTGAATTCGAACGGATTCGTGAGAGTAATTTTAATCAAATAGGACACGGAACTCAATTTGCTCCCTGTCTTTCTTTTCTTCCTCTTCTTCTCGATGTTCAACATTACTTATGGCTTACACACTCTGTCATGCGATGGACTACAAAGTTCTGTAGAGAAATCTCAAACTTCAAACTCGGATTTTAAGGGAGTCTCGAGTCTCGACAAACTATGAGCTGTCTAAATCAAGCATAGAAAGTATTTTAAATCTGAAAACTAAGTTCTTTAAAAACGGGACACTGTGAAGCTAATGCTGTGCAATTGGTGAGCCGGAATTTTGATGTTACATTTGACACTAAGTTTTGTAAATTGAACTGCTTAAGAGGAAAATGCATTCCAATTTCTACAATATCCATTTTTACGAGTATTCATTACATTCAAAACGTTGTTTACACAATGTAATTTTTGAAGATTATCATGGAACTCGTATCTTTTACGATTCGAATTTGACATGGATTGTTATATAACCCAATAGGACTTCAGGTAAAATCTGGTAAAAATCTTGTTGACAACATTTACTGATCAGCTGAGTCAGGTGAACGAACGTCCAGATTCGCAAAATCAGTATTATTCAAAATGGCCAAAATTATAATTGGCACATTTATACATTTTAATATATGTAGCATAGAAAACTAAAAGAGCTGTAGGAAGTGATATTACCAAAAATCTCATTGACGCAAATTTGTTCCTCAAAAAATAAGAAAAAAGTCATGTTGAAAATGAGTAGTATTTTTGACGTCATAATTGTTTTTGCCAATTGGTTTAAAAATACTGTATTTTGTCCATTTGGTATTTTATTAAAGTCATATGTGTTCAGAAAATATGCCGTAGTGTTTTAGATGATATTTAACGTAGATGACAAAGAACGCCGAAAAAAGCGCAACGCTAAAAGATCTATATTTACCTATGGTTCTTTTAAGTGGGTAGGTACTTAATTAAACATATCGTATTAAGTTTCTATTAGGATTAAAGGCTTAACATTTTAAAATTTGCTTCTGAATTTTCAAACTAGTGGAGTTCAGATTATAAATAAATTATCAACCACTACTGCCAAAAAATTGGTTCAGTATTATGATAGTGGTATGAATCTGATTTCCACTGGGAGTAAAGAGCTACGAGCTACGACATAGTTGACTTGCATCTGCACTTGTAATGACTTCGTGTATATTCTTCCTTTGTTCAATTTGATTCTACCTGACTTGATAAGAGATAAAACTTTCTTCTTCTCCCAGTTTCAAAATGGGTTTTGGGCTTTTGTGAATCTGCTTTCTTTCAAAAACTTTTTTAATATATTAACAAGCGTAGACTCCGCTTTCGTGCAGCCTCCAAAAGATCTACAGAATAAATTCTATTAGAAGAAAAGAAACTCGCTCATTCCGAGTCTAATTGAAAAACGTAAGCTTGAATTGCTACTTGGTCTCCACATTCTCCTTATGGAGAGACTCATACATTTATTATGAGACGGGCTGTTCCAGCACAAGTGCTTCAAGAACCAAGAAGATTATGCGTGACTAGTTTTCCGTATTTGCCTAATTATGAAAAATTTTGTTTTTGTGCAGGTCCGTGTGATGGAGCA